>PRKT01001064.1:74081-142491 GCA_003671525.1 Saccostrea glomerata | reverse complement strand
AATCCCGCCCATGCTTGGTCCTCAAGTGGGCCTTCATATCCGATTTACGCCGGCACTCGGCCAAACACGCAGCCACCGGACACAAAAACTTCTTGGACTGCAATCTGTGTCTTTCCTCCCAGTGTCTACTGAACTTTGTCTTTGTGGGAAACTTTTTCCCTTCGCATCCTATTACCGGGTACGCCATATCTTTAGTGGTTGTACTTCACTGCAATAAAGTTTGTATCACATTGTCGCAGTACTTCGTTTACCTCCTCTAGATCTGCGAACAGGTCAAGGAAATCGTCCGCCATCTAAAATGAAGATTATTTTGATAATTTTATAAGTTTATTCATGTAACATTTTACATGCTGAAAAAAAAATACCTAAGAGTTAAGAATGTATGTCAAATGGACAACAGCCACCCCAGTTACCTAACGAGTACACATCCTAACAAAACTATTCTACACAACGCGCGCTGTAGTTAAATACGACACATATGGGCAGGGTAAACACGTCACCGAAAGCAAAACCCATGGTGAAAGAACATGTCACCCATTCCACCGTTAGGAATCCAGGTTTAGTACTACTCATGTCCTCTACCGATACATCTTACGTCTTACATAGACACATAACTCCATCAGCTATTTCTTTTAAAACAACAAAGTATAAAATTACATAGATAAACTATTTCTTAAATAATAAAATAACAACACTCCCCCCCCCCACACTTAAAAAGATTTATTTTGACTTGACTAAGGAGAGTATCTGGAAACAGGCTTGATAAGCCTTCCTTTCCGAGACTGTTTAAAAGATTGTAAAGGGGAGCTAGGCTGGGCGTGGAGGGATGCTTGCTGAGCATCTTCACTGTTGCTTTCTTCGTCTTAGTTGGTATCTGACTCATAATCAGTCTCAGATTGATCGTAATCAGAAATATACCGATTCTCAGACACTCCATCACCTTTGAGTTCTTTTAGGTGGTCAACATGAACCACATATGTTTTTCCCGCAGATGTATTTTCAATTTCATACGTTATGTCGGACAATTTCCGGACAACGGCATATGGTCCAGTCCATCCAGAGCCTAGTTTTTGCTGTGCCTTTGGAGGATACCAATGCCATACTAAGTCACCTGGTGAAAAAGCTCTAGGTTTCAATTTGTTATCATAATACCTCTTTTGTCTTTTAAAACTAGACATTAAATTGTCGTGAACAGTGGAATAAGACAATTCCATTGAGTTCCGGACCCATTCTACATAAGAATGATAACATCCACTGTTAGGGTATTCACCTGGGGGTGAGCCAGCTATGATATCAATCGGAAGCATTATTTCTCTCCCCAGCATGACAAGGTTCGGAGTACATTTGGTGCTTTCATGTATCGTGGCACGGTACGCCATCATTAGATAGGGCAATTGATCATCCCAGTTTGTTCTATTTTCATCAACAAAAATGGCAAGCATATGTTGTAAAGTGCGATTGAACCTTTCAATCATCCCGTCTGATTGGGGATGGTATGGCGTAGTACGGGATTTGGCTATGCCTAGGAGAGAGCAAATCTCAGAAAATAAATCTGACTCGAACTCCCTTCCTTGGTCCGTGTGAATGTGGTATGGTGCTCCGAATCTGCATACAAACTCTGTTACCGATTTGTCTGCCACGGTCAGAGCCGTATGATCAGGCAAAGCAAAAGCCTCCTTCCATTTGGAGAAGTAACAATCATTATGTACTGATTGTCGTTATTTGTCATTGGTAAAGGACCAGCTATGTCTATTGCAATGCACTCAAGTGGTCCATTTACTGTTACGTGCTGCATAGGTGATTTTCCTATCCAAGGTCCTGGTTTCTTTCTAGCACATGTCTGGCATGTTTGACACCAGCGGCCTATGTCATCTGACATACCTAACCAATAGAATCTACTTTTAATAGACTGCAAGGTTTTCTCTCGTCCTAGATGACCTGAGGTACGATTGTTGTGCAGTTGGTACATGATCTCCTTTCTCAAAGACTTAGGTGCAACCATCTGGAGTATAACTTCTTTGTTATCATTTTCCCAATTCCGGTACAGTATGTTGTTAACAACAGTCAGTCTATCCCACTGTCGAAGTGGACAGTTTACTGTTCGACTAGGGTTATTAACTTTGGGACGTTCTGTACACTCTTGAATAAAACACTTTACTTGGCTAATAGGTGAGTCATCATCCTGTTGACTCTGAAGAGATTCTAGACCCCATTGTTGCAGCCAGTTTGATTATGGTCGAGTGTGAGAATCACTTTCAGGTTGTGCGCTTGTCACAACATTGACAGAACATTCCGTTCCAGTAGAACATTGGCGGCAGTTCTCTCTCTTACAGCGTTTCCTCGGCTTTCTGGATAACCCGTCCGCATTTCAATGGAGATGGCACTTACGGTGTACAATAGTAAAGTCATACGTTTCTAGTAGGGAGATCCAGCGCGCCAGTAAGCCTTCAGGCTCTTTGAAATTCTTGAGCCAAATCAGGGACGCATGGTCTGTTCTCAACACAAATGGACGACCATATAAATAGTGCCTAAACTGCTTTACAAATGTAACAACCGCCAACAAATCTGTATAGGTTGTACAATATCCCATTTGGAATCTTGATAAGGTTTTACTGCAATCTCTTTTCCATCCTGCAGCTGTGATAACGGATATGCGTCCTTCTTAGTTACCGAGTTCAGCCTTCGGTAATCCACACAGAGTCTAGTCGTCCCGTCTCGCTTTTTAACGAGTACTATCGGTGCTGCCCAAGGGGAATCACTTGGTTCAATGACATCCTCCTTCAGCATTTTGTCAATTTCCTGTTCCGCTACCTTTTTCTGGTGTATAGGAAGGCGTCTGGGAGGCAAATTGATAAGCCTCGCGTCACCCGTATTGATAGCATGTTTTAATTAGATTGTTACTTCTCTAAATAGAAGGAGGCTTTTGCTTTGCCTGATCACACGGCTCAGACCGTGGCAGACAAATTGGTAACAGAGTTTGTATGCAGATTCGGAGCACCATACCGCATTCACAGTGTTTTAAAAGATATTATATTCTGTAATAATTAACAGATTCAATAAATATTTACGATATTACATATGAAACATTATCATAATATTAAAATCCAGGAGAGTGTGATATTTGCCATTAAATTCAGATAATTTGGCCCCAATCCCTAAAAGTACGTCTGATCTGTTCTAATAAAAGTTAACGAATCCTCCGACATACCCCCTACGGCTGGGCTTTATAGTCCCGACACGCGCATACGTAACCCGGACGGGCAAAGGGAAATAACTCTAAAATAAATATAATACAAAACCATCACAATATAAAACATTTAAAAATTTCGTCCCGATGAAAAATCGTCCGGATACTGAAGCATCCGGATATCTGAGGGTCCACTGTATTTACATTTTACATGTTTGGAAGCACCAAAAATATACTCAAAATTTGAATTTCTTGCTGCCCTATATCGTTGTACTTTTGCTAACGTCGCTGAAGCCTTCTTGTGACGTCGCTTTAACCTCATTATGACGTCACTTTATGGAACGTTTCTCTGTATACATTTCTACGCGTGAGTATACACGAAAATATTTACATTCGCTGTGTTATTCTATTAAGCTTACTGTGAAATTGATTTGAAAATATTTTCGTGTATACCCACGCGTAGAAATATACACGGAGAAACGTGCGTTAACGTGACGTCACAATGAGACTACAGTAACTACAGTAACGTTAGTAAAAGGCAACAATTTAGGGCAGCGAGAAATTTCAAACCAATTTCACAGTTTGCATAGTAGAGAAACACAGCGAATGTAAATATTATGCTTAAAATACATATACGTTCCAGTGTAATAGAAATACATGTATACTAGCTTGAATGCGTATAATAAACATTTACTTTACAATTCGCTTTCTCTTTAAGAAAAAAATAAACAGTCATGAATATAATATTGGACTTTGAGAAAATTGAATAAATATATCTACGAGTTCAAATGCGCAATAAATTATTATTATACACATAACAGTAACTTGACCTGAAGGGTCGTATTACGTCGAGTTGTCAGACGCGGATCATCATATCAATTCGCGTCGAGTTTGATCTGTTTATATAAGCCTGTTAACTAGACGTGCATGATACAGTTCTTCGGATCAAGTAACTGTTATAATGATAAATTTATCATATACCTCTTATAAGTAGCAAAATATAGAAAATAAAATTTTAGAGATCAATTGTATGGTATTTATCCAAAAATCAAAGCATACAAACAAGGGACTTTTTAACGCGCAAGAAAAATAACGTCATGTTTCTGCATATTACGTCATCAGTTTCAGAGAGTGGTGATATGGATTTAGAGAACCACAGTGTGGTGATCCTGAAAGTCGGATCACGACGTCACGTGATTGCGTAAAATCAATAGTAAAATATAGTGATACACATTAGGTATAAAATAATGAATTTTAACAATTTTTTAACTTCTTTGAAAATTCTTATAGAATTTGGTGACGTTAAAGACATCTTTTTACTTCGGAAAAATTCATAGCAGATCATTGCGATTCTGACGTTTTTTGAGAAAATAGTGTATCAACCATTTTCATTTCTTATCTTAAATATGTAAATTAAAAAAAAAAGGTTGGAAATTTATATAGTTATTAACCTTCCTATTACATCTGCAATTGTATATCCATTGACTTTACAAATGTTTGTTAGCATTTTGATAAAAAGTACAAATCTATAACTATATTTTTGCATTCCAGAATAAGGCACGTGAAATCAAAATACATGTCCACAAAAGAGACAACACATGCTGTCCGATTGTCCAGGCTACTAGGAGATCCTTGTGCAGATCTTTTTAGGGACATTTTGACACATGAAATCATGCCATATGAGTTAGACTATTATCTTTATATGAAAAAAAACACTTTAAGACCTATTCTTAGCAAAGTTCAAACAGAACTACTCTACCCCAAGTCGGGAATTTTTATTGAAAGCTACGAAAAATTTGAATTTTCTCTATTATATACTTTACTCCGAAATATCTCAGGAATACCGCCTCACCAGAAGGGATGGGGTAAAACACCAATCCAATCAGATCGCTCCCTCTCTGCCAATATAGACCGAATAAGAGAGATGAGGAACACTTGTAAACTTTCAATTAGACTCTCCGATTTAGTTTTCAAAAGACTGTGGCAAGATTTGATTGTTATATTCGTTGAAATTCAGAAGTTCTTTTTTTATGGATGTACAAACTATACAAAAATTGCAAACATAATTAAGACCGACAGCATGGATCCTGAATTAAAGATGATTTATGAGGAAATTATTTGGAATCAAACAAATTTAGACATGGAGACTCAAGTTTATAAAATAGTAGAAGGTAATTCAAGTTTAATATCTAAGCCATTTTTTAAAAGCAAAAGTCAAAGCTTGTAAAAAGGTAAACTTTATATCAGTAAATTTAAGTAATGTCCTACATTATTAGTATCTTGACTTTACCAAAAAGCAAAATTTAACCTCCAGGAGAGTGAACAATGCAAAATCAATTCGAGCAAATCTTGACTTTAAAAGGTCATTGTTTACTGCAAAAATTATGAATGAAACTTTCTCGCATAATCACCAGTGTAAGATTGACTTGTCCGGTGTGAGACAGCAGTGTGAGATTTTTCTGTCTTACACTGTGTATTACTACGCCACGAACGATACCGTAAACATTCCGTCTTTATATAAAGAAATTGTAACAATGTAAAATAAATATTACACATAATTAAAATATTGTCATTTTACCTATCAATAGAGACTTATTTTCATTCAAAATATTGTCGTTTTTTCACTTTTTAAATGGCACTATTTTTAGATCGTGGAATGATTCTTCTTTTACGCTCTCGGATAGATAAGTTTTTTATTCCCAGTTTTTATCTATCTGATTAATTTACACGGACTGAAATTTATTTTATCAGTTTACACTACGTGTAAACCATTTTCAGGTACGCTCTCTCCGATGGTGTATTTAGATTTTTAATTAGATGAAAAATTAAAAATATTTTTTAGCCCCATCATGGCGACGTCATTGACAGGCCGTTATTTTGGATAAAATAATGCGAGAAAAATAATCATTCATTACATACTCGTGTGGGAATAGTGAAATTCCACCTCGGGGCCAAGATTCACGGTCTAGGACTCGGCAAAGCCTCGTCCTAGACCGTGAATCTTGTCCCCTTGGTGGAAATTCACTATTCCACACTCGTAGTAATGAATGAAACTATTATTCTCCAGAACAGCTGAAAACATTAACAGTCAGATGTTTCCCGCTTGTTTTGCAAGCTCCCCGAATTTAATATCGGTTATATTGCCTTTTCTGTCCTTTTCCCCTACAGTTCATGAATGTATAATGATTATTTGTTCAATCTTCTCTGTATCAATTTGTGTTATAAAGGAATGAATTTCTTTAGATTTTAAAATTATATGTAAAGTGTTTAAAGTACTCTGAGAATTGTGAATTATGAATAGAGGAATTTGAAGCTGTTTGAAGCAGAAAATATTAAACACGAAATTTTTGAATGAAATATTTCTTTAAACAATGGTAGACATCTCAGGAGTAAAAAACAAACAAACTGTAAAGTGTAATACATAAAGTGATTGACCTTCTTCTTTTGTCGTATAATTTAGTATGTGTTTTCCTCTTTTGTTGTGTTGTGCTATTTTTTTGTAATCTTTCGTCGTGTTGATTTTATGTTAAAGTTTTAAACAAGAGTGAATGGTTATAATAATGATAATAATAATAGCTTTTATAGTTCTAGGGGAATACAATTAGCATGAATCTAGTTTTCATTGTAGTCCTTGCATTACTTAGTTGCCTTGTTTTATATTCGCTCGGTACATTGCAAATTTGTAATTAAATATTTCCACTTAATGAACTCTTTTAGACTTCCGTTCAGAATAATGTTACAGAGAGCTTAGTAAGTCAGATACTTTCCATTATAAGGATGATTTGTTTTAGTTTCCTTGAGTATTTAAGGAATCACTGAATAGTTAGGAGACTATACCAGGGCATCAACGATAGTGGGAAACATAAAATAATTTGCATTGTACACTAAAATTATCTCCTGTTTCCTGCTATTGTTGATGTCTCTGGCATAGTCTCCAAACTACACAATGATTCCTTATTTTTTTCAATTTTACTTGAATTAACAACCTTAAAATAAATACCATATATTTTTGTATATTTGAAACGCATTCCATGTTTTTTTTTTTCCATTGACCCGCCCCGTGACGTCAACTTTTCCTATAAAAACTAGTCCCATAAAGCAAGAAACAAATTTAATGATTATTACTGATTAATGATTATAGTCAAATATCAACATTTATGAAATGAATAACAAAAAGAATTTTAAATTATGATCAAAGCAATCTTGCTACCTCTGATTATATATGTGGCATATATATATAGGTTGTTGGAAGAACGAACGCGTGTATAGGCCCTATGTCACTTCTCTGCCGCCATATTGAATGCAATGTTGCAGTTGATGAAACGGGAGTTGGTCGAGAAACCGATTTCTGTGGATGTTTAATTAGCAGAGGAAGTTGAATTGCTTACAAATTCGGATGGTAATGACTGAGGGACGACATCTGATCAGTTGATGGAGTGTATTGACTGTGCGATTCCTCGGCGTGATTCAAATGGTCTGTTTACGGAAGATGAGTTCTCAGCCTCGGGAGGCCTCGGTGACAGTAAACGGCGTTGTGCTAGCGACTTGCTTTTGATCCGAAAATAATTCATTATTAATTTTGTTTATATAAAGATATATCATATCAAATTACTTTGAAATCAAGTAAACAAGACATGATATTTTTTTTCTTCAGTGTATTGACCTTTCAGTAGCATTTCAGTAGAGAAATATAAATACCAGAGGCCTAGGTATTACCATTAAATTAACAAGATGAACTTTTTTAGTGTTTATCATAGAGAAAACAATTGGAAATGGAAATATTTGAAATAATCAGCTCAGCTGGTGGCAACAGTGCTGAGAAAAGAATTTCCCACCAGTTTGAAGAGTTATATTTAAGACAAATTTTTACCATCTTTCCTCTATTTTTCACCGTGTGTCTATATTTTAGATCAAACCCAGGGGATACCAGTTTCTTTTCATCGAAAAGGAAGAGATGTATTGTCTAAATGGCAAGAAGAATGGGAATATACGGTAAACAAAATTACATTCGAGGGCGATCTGGAGCTTCGGAAACTTAAAACTGCACCGACAATCTTCCCTGAAAAGTAATTTTTGTATACATTTGAAATGAGAATAAACTTAAAATTGTTTTTGTTTTGTACCTAAAAAGAAAGCTAGCACCAAATTTTTATCTTGTATTTTTATGAATTTTTATTTATTGTTATTGAAGCTTTTTCTATAACTCGTTTATTTATGTTCGAATGTTTCAGCTGTTTAATAATTAGAAGTACACATATAAAATAGCATCCGTGGATCATGAAGTTTATTTCTGATGCCAAGTCTGAGTTATGAATTTGAAAAAAAATATTTTAGCGTCTGTCTAATAACTTTCAATAAATAAAGGACTTTTTTCTTCATTCTGTCTCAAAATTATTAAATTTGAGTAACGATATAAAAAATTAAGACATTTGTTTTAGGCCACACCAATAGAATATGTTGTTCGTCGGACCCGCGCGCTCGTATTTAAACAAAAATATACAAATGATATTAATTAAAATTCCTGCACCATGGAAATTCTGTGCTGTTTTCTGTTTTATTTCCGCTCTATTCATGTTACATTTAATCTTCTTACTCCGAAAATCAGAAAAAAAATAATTGTCCGCTCAAAGTTTTTCACGCCCCGCGTGCCTAGAAAAAAGTAATATTATTATTGTTTAACCGCCAGCTCGCTCGTACTTTTTTCATCAAATATCCTACGAACAAGAAATTAAATTGGCGTGGCTTTAAGTGCAAATGACGTCAGAAAGCTTTATTTGCAGACCAGATTGACAGAAATATTCTTGATTTTTTTTGTTCTCTACTTATTTTTTTATGTGTCTTACATAAAAAAATAAGTAGAGAACAATTTTCTTATCGATTTTTTCGCCCTTTATGATAAAATTTAACAAGAAAACACATGCATTTAAAAGGATATACTGTAGATCAATTTATTCCTTGCATAAAGTAAATATTTAGAGAAAAAATAACATTCTATCTGTATACAGATTCAAGAAAGTCTTATTTCCCTAAACTGTATTGATTTTTTCCTTATATAGGGTACATATGTCAACTTTTATAAGACCTTTTCTTAGACTTTCAAAACCCTCGAATCTTATAAGGATGAACAAAATGAAAATTATTGCATGAAAAATTAAATTTCATTTTCAAGCTTTATTTTGATGCATTTCAAATCAAATAATAACTTTTGGAGTTATCCTTCCTGGCTGAGGATCGGATATCCTTTAAGCATATAGTTATATTCTACTTCTAATACATGGTTCTGTTGAAGCTTTATATGTTTTCCTTCCGAAACTTTGATAACAAGAAATTTATATTTTATATACAATTGTATATCAAATTCTTTGCATAAATATACAAACTATATAAAAGAAACATGACTGCCATTATCCATTTTTGTACGCATGTATCTTTTACATATCTGTCTTTGTCCATTGCAATGTTAAATCTAAGCTCGACATAGCATACAATATCCTTTATTATTATATGGAATGCTACCGCCGACAGCACCCAACCTCAATACGTTTCCACATTCTTAGAATAATAGAAAAATCCCAACAAAGAAACTTTTCTAACATATGTATGTGTAATTACCCTCCAAGGTCATGGAAAACGTGTTCTAAGACAACCCGAAACCTGATATCAACTTATAATAAACGGAGAGTCGAAATTAGGCGACTTAGAGACTCCAAGTAAAAAAAAAAAGAACTAGAAACTAGGCAAGAAAGTCATAGTGAAATCCAAGTGCACATTCCATCAAACCATTTTTAGTCTAAGTGCAGGAAAAATATCTGGTAGAATTCCGTTTTACTTTGTAATCGCTTGTTTAGTTTTTTTTTTTATTCTTTTCTTTTTATACTATTGTAGGTTATCAATTGGTTCATCAACAATGCAGAAACCCGAACTATTATCTTGTCATATAATCAAACCAAGTGGTAGGTACTCAATTAGTTTTTATGACGACACAAATCAAACAAAGTATTCAATTTAGATTCCCAAATAAAGTGTCCATTAGATTATAGATATAACAAGCGATGAGTCGATTTTTTTTACTAACAAGTGGCATCAGTGTCAGTGTCCTGAAATTAGCTCTTTATTTTATAGTAAAATGCACAATTTTATCTAAAAACATCTCTTAATTTATACATTTACGGAAAAGCTTAATATACGCAGCACAATTAAGGTTACAAATGGAAATATCGGCGATTTTTTTAAGATAAAAATACATATACTTTATTAGGATGGGCGATTTTTTTTAGGACTTCACTGATATCAAGTAAATGTAATGTGGTTTAAATCGGCATGTTGGGGACATTAGATTTCTTTTATTTAGACTTGTCACATGATGTTGACTTTACATAATTTTAGCAATTATACTTGCAGTTTAGAGGTCATCCATGAATTCCAATATTGCAAGGGCATAACCAAGTTAAAAATCTTTGTTTAATTTATAATCCTTTTCAACACTATATGTAGTTTGTGAAAAGTGATTCGATCCTATATATATTCCCTTTTTTAATTGCCAAAATTTAATTTGTTGGACGGCAGGTTGAATATTTTGCTGGTCAACTACATTAAGTATAGCTATAAATGATTTGTTTGCAAGATTTCATGAGGTTCGCAGCACTTTTCAAATACCTTAATGCTTCTCGAGTTTATGTGTAAAAACTTGATAAGATACATTGGGGGTATCCACTTGCAATAAATCGATTTATTACGGCCCTTCTATTACTTTTTGAATGAATCTGCATACAAACTCAAGACAGTATCACTTGTCTAGAGAATGTACGGACAGTTTATAGATAAAATATTGAAATATACATCGCATCCAAGTTAACGGCCTTTTATTTAATTGCTAATACATGTAATATTTAATTTGAGAGCAAAAGACATATTTCATTATACAAAATGTGACCCCATCAGCCGCTCACTGTGTACATACTGCGTCATTTTAGCGAGATGACGTCACATTGACAAGTGCATTGCGATAGATGCAAATAATTTCATTTTCTTGTATTTTGAAGGCCTTATATTATGTGTGACGTCATAGTAAACATTCATCGTACAAATTAGGCCCCGCCTCCTTACTTTAACCTTAATTGTGCTGCGTATAATTTTGAGGTTTCTCATTCAAACTTAAAAAAAAAAAATCAACATGACCTTGATTCAGTTGTTCTGGAGTAAGGACGGGGCTTTTAAATTAAGAATATACGAGGGTTGTCCCAAAAAGTCGTAGACAATGTTTATAACTTTTTTTAACATGCAACCAATACAAACCAAACTTTGCATAGACATAATATATTAAATTTTCTTTAAAATTGTGAATTCATAGATAGATATCTTTCATGTTTACAATATTGGGGCGATTTATATGAAGGCGGATACGGTCTGTCGGCGCTCGAACAAAATTCGAAATAATTTACGCATATCTGTTTTCGATTTGCTTTTATTTCTTTTGTTCTATGTAAAACATTGAACTCAAATTAAAATCAGTGAAACCAGAATCAAAATCTTAATAACACTTAAAATTTTCAAATAAATGGCATTAGAAACAGACGATTGGTGTTATAGTTTTTTAAAGTGTTTTTGGAATTGCGTTTGATGAAAATGGCGCCGTCAAAAAAACGCGTAACCGGCGCACGGAGATGTAAAAACTTATGGATATGGTTTATATACGTCAGAGACAGGGAAAAAGAATACAGAAGTGACATTACACACAAGATTCTAATAGAGAAGCTGTTTTTAAATGGTTTGAGATTCAATGATAGTTTATCCTCTATACCGAAAATAGTTACTGCAGGTAAGAAGTAGAGTACTGTTTGTTAAACGCAGACTGTGGGGAACGTTATGGGCCAAGCAACGAGTACTCTCTGCTGCCTACATGTGAGGTGGTGTTTCGACTAAATTTTGACTGAAATTTAGATCTTCTAAAAAAAAAATGGGGAGTGAGGTCAGTTGTGAACTTTAAAAGGTCCCTTAGTCAAGAGTGGTTTTTCACTAAATAAAAAAAATATTGGATGTTAACAGACGAGAGTGTAGCAGGAAAAGAGATCATGACGATATGAGAGATGTAAATTACGCTTGCTTTCATGCGCCGATGTACACCAACATGCTTTCTTTTTTTCATGATTTTCTTATCAAATGTGATATCACCATGAAACTTGAAATGCATGGTGATAAAATTTTACTCTTTGCTATGACAAGAAAAGAATGTTAATTTATCAAAGAGAAACTAAACTGTTTTCCCTGTCTACGACTTTTTGGGACAACCCTCGTATAAAGAAAATACAAGTTTTCTAAAAAAAATCACCTTTTTCTAAACCATTTTATGATAAGAAAAGAACTGAATGCGTAGAAATGATTGGCAAGAGTGTTGCGTTCAAACTTGTAAATACACGATCCTTAGTTATGGGTCTTTAGTGCAGGGTGGGACTTGATAATATAGTGAAAATACCTTGTTTCGCAGATAGTTTTTTTCTTCTCAACTCCTGTGCATAAAATGATTGAAATTTATTGTTATGATAAGCACGGATGTCTGTTTCAATGTTTTTTTTTTAATTAAATGCAATTTTAGTCTGGGTTATAGTCATTTTTAGCTCTACTGGTCAGAGACGAGAAGAACTTATGCGATGTTAATGTGTCAAAAATAACTTGGCACACGGGTAGACTACACTAAGATACACAAAATAGGGCATCGATTTTTGATTTTGAGGAACGGTGTTGCCATTGTTACTAAAATAGAAAATATTTGTGAAATTTCTTTAAAACGCTACTCACCCTATAGTTTTGATATAATTTCAATTTCAATATAATTGGCACACAGGTAGACTTCACTAAGATACATTATTTAATGCATCAGTTTGTAAAAGAACAAAGTGGCCATGGGTACATGTACTAAAAGTGGGAAGTTTTGTGAAATTCATTTAAAACGCTACTCCTCTTACAGATTTAGTCTGATTACAATATAACTTGGCACACAATTAGACTACACTCAGATACATAAAGCAGTGAGTATATTTTAAATATCGATAAAAGGTGTTCCCATGGTAACTAAAAAGTAGGAATTTCTGTCAAATTCCTTCAAAACGCTACTCCTCCTTCAGTGCCGGTCTGATTTTAACATAACTTGGTACATATGTAGACTACACCAAGACACATAATTTATTGCATCTGTATTTTATTTCGATGTTGCAATGGTTATTTAAAAATAGAAAATTCTGTAAAATTCCTTTAAAACGCTACATATATAATTTGGCACACAAGTAGACAACACATAGATATTTTATTCTGTTTTTCGCTGCCTGTTGCTAAGTTTCAATTCCAAGTACTACTTTTCCTTTGTTACACATACAGACCAGTAGAGTTACAGTCTCATCGGAAACTTCATTTTATTATACTTGTGGAAAAAAACACAAGTTATAAACTTAGATGAATTTAACTTTCAGTTTTTGTAAGTAAGTGATTAACTTTCTTATTTCGTAACATTTTCTCACGTGTTTCCCCTTAAGTTATGATTGACTTTTTGATTGATTGTATATTGTTTATCGTCCATATCGAGAAATTTTCACTGAAATGGAGATGCCACCACTTGCCGGTTGAGAGCTGTAAATTTTGTCCTATACTCGGCATTCAAAGCTCCACGTCCCACAGTTGGATTCGAACCCTCGACATAAGGATCAACTCCTTACTTTTGTAGACTTGTAAGAAAGCAGACGGTTTAACCACTGCACCACATTTATGTGAGTCAGTCTCTCGACATGTTAATTTTGTGCCAAGTTCTGCAAAGTTAAATCTTCAGTTAATGTTATATTTGCTTGCTATATTGCAATCGAATGGGTAAATGTGTTCATTTTATGAAAATATTAGTTTTCTGTTTAGAATGATGCTACAGAGAGTAAGTCAGATTATGCATTTTGATTAGAAATCATATTTTAGTTTTCTAGCTGATTGAAGATGATAAGCTTTTGAGACAGTACTGAAAAAAGACTTTCCTACCAGAGTAAATAATGAATGAAAAATTGACTTCAAAACAAACCTTTGGCACTTTCTTTCAATTTCCTTACAATGTTATGCCTAGAGAATTTATTTTTCTATATTTCATGTTGTTGAATTATTTCAGATGAAATAAAGGAAATACAAGAATCAGAAACGGAGCAAACATTTCATGGAAAAGAAACAAAGGTACAGCTTAATCTACACGAGAAAATGAACCTGTTGTCATATGATGTAGACAGTAGGATAATCAATGAACTGAAGCTTGAGAATGAAACTGCATTTACGTCGTATTCTGAAAGGTAATTGTTGTGTGAATTTTGAACAACAAATTAATTGTTTTGTTCCGTGTTTATATATATAAAGCTAGCACCATTGTTCGATCTTCTATTTAAGAAATTTTAGTGTTTTATAAAAATTTCTCTGAGTCTCATTTAATTCTAGTTTAAACGTTCCTCTCTCTGTATGATTATGAATACACAAGTATTCAAAACAACATACGTGGAAGTAAAAGTTTATTTCTGAGAAAATATTGAAGTATCTATCCAACATCTTTCAGATGTTTAAAGGTCTTTATGTTTTAAGATTTTGTTTCTAATTTTTCTGAGAATAATGTAATCTGACGAAATATATGTTTTTGTTCCTGATTCGAAAATTTTTTGATCTTGTTTTTTAAATTAAATATTTTTGTTTTTAAATTCTTAATTTGAATGTGATTTATTATATAGAAGGTTTCTACATCCGAACTCAAGAATACAGACACCAAAAGACAAACCAAAAGTGAACAAAAATCACCTTTATTGTGTTTTAAATATAGCAAAAAACACATGTTTAAATCTCTTCAGGGATATTCTTATAAGTTATTACTCAGAAAAACATTTCTTAATGATTCTTGAAAAGTACAGAACTCCTTTCTTTTCTTTTCTTAATGACGTTCAAAGAGAATTATTATATTCAAAGTCAGGGATTTTCTCTGGAAAATTTAAGGATTTTGATCTGCCTCTAATGGAAAAAATATTGAAATGGCTCCCATATCATGCCTTTGCTGATTCCTCTATTGTTCCTTTCACTTTTTCCGATATCAAAGAAATAGTGGATCTTTGTGAAAGTTATAAATTCAGTTTATTTTTGGATGAGGATTCGCATATACTCTGGAAACATTTTCTGTTTATGATGAAGAAATTAGAGAAAGATCTTCCGGAAAAAAATGGAAAATACATCGATGCATTGAATCTGATTAGAACTGACCTTATGGATCTTTTAAAGGAAGAGGAGTTTTCGAATTTTACTTCAAGAAAATTCCAATATACAGGTAAAATGGCATTCAAAGGTTTCGTACACAAAAATACAAATGAAGCGATGAGGTCGAAATCAAATGCCAATACATTACACATTTTCAGAATCAGGTAATGAATAGAGATTATTAGTCAAACATACAATGGTAGATATTCAGGTTCTTTAAACTAATCTAAGTCTAAGTGGATATTTTGTTGTTGTTATTTTTAAAATTGTTTCTTTGTTTGGTTTTTATGTTTGTTTGCTCTTTAAGAGTGTTTTTTATTGAGTGTGAAAGAAAATAAAAACTCAGGCTACTGCAAATCATTATTTGTGTCGCTCCAGTTCCTGGCCAGACGGAAGTATAAAACAATAACTAGATAAAAAGGAGAAAGGTCGAGATCAAGACATGCAATGTAAGCAGACCAAGTCTCCATGCTCAGCTCTGTTAAGGAAGGTCAGAGTTCACATTCCTCGTACATCGTATTGAAAGTTTAATTGTGACGCCATGAAAAGTTAACAAGCCAAACAAATAAATTAAAGATTTTGATGCGTAAACAACAACTTGAATTTACTTATTTAATCAATTTAATCAATTATTTATAAAATCTTATAAAATTGCAACACTTGATAGCAAAACAGTCGAGAAATAGAAAGAAGTCGTTCGTCAAAATTGATGTCATCAGCCTTGACATGACATAGCACAGGCGATCAAGAGGACACGATTCAATGGTTTATTAAATACAAGAATGCTTAAATAAATATGATTTAATCGCTAATTGTTTAACTTGATCATTAAAACTAAAAAAAAAAAAAAATTATGTATTAAATACAATTTGTATATAATATGACTTTATCTAGTAGCATGGAGCTGCACAGGTACAAGGAATTTAGAGAATATCGCTAAAGCGATAAAGCTATTCATGACTTACATCAAAAGTGTACGGGCATATACTTTTTTGTTTGAGCTGAAATTATGAAAAGTCCTGGGAGCTGATCCTGGTTTGCATAACATTATTATCATTTATAACAGAAGTGGAAACTTAAACTATTATAAGCATTTCCTGTACTTTCCAAACAGCACACAATCGCTCCCAGCACTTTTTGGGTAGAGGAAATAAACATCTCATAATGTATATCATTTTTTTGTTGTTGAAAAATTAGCGTATGCCCTTGCACTATCCTTATATCCTACATTCATCTTAACAATTCTATTTTTATGCAAGTCACGTGACAAACAGCTGATATATGCGCTTTAACTGGTAATAACTACGGCCCAGTCCTATCAATTATGGATAGCTATTTCGTATTTTCTACAGGTATTCAGTTGTTTTGTCACAATTTTTTAAAATAAGTAGTACATATTAAAACAGTGCTACGGTCCAATTTTTTCACATCGGTCCTTAACATAGCTGAGTGGTATGTTTAGAATCAAGAAATGTTTGGCAATATCTTGTTGAAACCAACGATGTAAAGCGACATAGCCGCAGAGCATATTAATTACAATATTTAATGCATTAACTGTTTACATTATAGCCTATTAAAGATACGCATCTATCATTTTGAATTATTTTAACAGAATGCTCAATGAAATATACACGAATTTCTAAATACTCAGTAGTCTAAAGCGCTACTTAATGTTGAAGTTGCTCCTTTTATTGCATAGATAAAGTTATTTAATCATTGATTTCCTTTGCAATGTGCCTATGTTTTGGGTCTCGTTATCACGATGTTTGTAGTAAAATAAATATTTTTTTCTCATGGAAGCTGTTAGCTGAAAGTCTTCCATTAGTGAAAAATGAATAACTTTTAGCTTTTTTCAAGAAAGAAGTAGTTAATACAATACAATTACACAAACCCATGCGTGTATAAAACTTGACACAAAACAGATTTTTCAAATTTGAAGTGTGTTTTTAAGGTCAAATGAATCATTCAGGTGACCTGCTGTTATCTGTTTTCGTTCTTAGTATTCCTTTATAAAATAAGTCATAAACTTTTTAAGTTTTTTTCTTCTCCCTTTTCTCTTTTGATTTTTTTCTCAAAAAGCTTTACGATATCTAATTAATTTTTATCTTAAGCATTCATGGGCAATAGAAAACAATAAATGTTTATTTATAGATTCCTTTCTCTTGGTACGTACCAAAGGGAAGAGACTTTAACAATCAAAATGAATGCAATTTTAAAAGATATTCACTTTTATTCTTTAACATAAATGAAACTAAAGTGTTTGCACGAATATATAATAAGCAATGAACTTTTAACAAAATTGTTGATTGTCCATGGTCAAAGGGACTGAAATTAAGGAAAGACCCTTGATTTAATTGAAAAGAAATCCAAACCTTGTTTAGAAAGCTTTTTATAGAAATAAAGTTTTTATATATTCAGTAGGGTAACGAAAATACATACCGGTACCTATGGTGAGCAAGGTTGTATCTTCCAAACTATATAAAAAACATAGTCATGGTTCAGTGGTTCTGGATTAAGGTCAAGGCTATTTGGATAACATAGTGATAATACATTATTAATTTTTGATATCACTAATTTGCTACCTGATGCATGGCTATGAATGGCAAGAAGGTATCTTTCAGAAATAATGATTTCATGGCCCCGAGTCAGGGAGTCTGGTTATAGTTTGGAGTTCTATTGATTTTATGTTGTGAAACTTACATTAAAAACATATTTTAGTGTTGTAATTTTTTGCGGTTTAAGATAAAAATATAAGTTTTGGGGGACATAACATTTATATTTCGCGAAAGGGCATGCATTTATGATCTTTGTATTCCTCTAGAACAACGATGACAAATCTATCTTGATATGACACTTGTTTATTTTAAGCAAAACATTAAATTAAATTTAGAATTTATTCCTGAAATATAAAATAAGAAAAAAATATATAGTGCAAGGGCTCTTTAGTCTTTGATTTATTCATTGCTTTATATTTTAAGAAATGACCACGGGAAGGAAATCAGTTGAACGAAAACAACAAAACGAAAGAGAGGGACTAGACGATGAACATGAAAACTGGGATCCTTCACAGTCCAGCTCCGATGAGTCTAAAAAACAAACACAAAGCACTGAAATTCAGGACAACATTAAACTTCTTACAAGAATTTTAGGTAAAATAAAAAAGAAATAATTAAAATAAACTTAATGTAAAGAAATTACCAGAATTAATTGTCTCATAGAGTATGTACTTCAGGTCTTCTTCTGTCTGGTCAAATAATCTTAAATTTGTAAAAAATTCATAACTACAGATCAACTGGTGACGTACATGCATTCTTTCTTAGTTGATTATATAAGAGAATTTTGAATATACATTTAAAAAAACTTTTTGGTAATGGAATTCTTATAGATAAGCTACTGCATTAGTAAATCGTCCCATGTTTGTTTTTCTGTCTGTTTACTACATTCTGTATGTTATTTGCTTAGATAATGACCTTTGTGGTCATTGGATATGAAATGACGCGAAAACATATATGGTTATATTTAAAGTTATATTCCTATTTTTCCAGGTCCAGGGATTAATGCAAGATCAATGAAATTTCTTTGAATAGATATCACTAGTGGTCACATAAAAATGAATTGCTTAGATGTAAATTGGATGACTGTATATTTTTGATATTCCTTAAAAGAACATGATTTCAATTTAAATACCAGTAATATTTTTTAAAACAACTTCCAGTTCCTGTTCTCCCTCATGTCATGTTGTGCTGTGTTAGTACTCCAAGGCTTTTAGGAACTCATTTTTTAAAATATTTTGTCCACCTTTGGCATTTTTCATAAGCATGCTCAATAAGTGTATATTCAAGTTTGTTCGAACCATGACCTCCTAGAAATTGGCCACATGAGGGGATTCAATTTTAGATAATAATATAGAGGAAAAATCTTTTAAAAGTCTTAAGAGCAGAAAAAAACTATGATTAGTTATTTTATGCAGAAAATTTCCCAGGGAGTATATAATCAAAAATGTTTAAATCAGGTTCCTAAGGATTAAGGCGGTGCCACAAAAGAAGATGAATGCAAACGTTAGAATAACTAAAAAATCATTCTCAAAAACTGGGTAAAGGTTGGGACAGAAATAATGAATCAAGTTTTCGGAACGAATCCGAATATAAGGTCTTAACTTTTTCCAGGAATAGAAAATTAGAGTAATGATTAGTTATATTTCTTTTCAAGCATCCGCAGGTAGTGATTATTCAGATTCATAATTATTAGCCCCAGGGTAGGTTGAATATACATTAAACAATCCAACTTTAAAAAGGAATACATGACATTTTTTCCTCGAGAACAACAAAGTCACAATTAGTCATATTTCATGAAATTATTCTGAAGTAGTGTCAATTGGATTATGTTTAGTTTGAGTAGGGTGGGGCAATGTAAGAAATCAAAGTTTAACAATAAGATTGATAGTAAACACAAGAAAGGGTATAATTACTCAGGTAAGCGTTTTGGCACATTGGACCCTTGTTTTTAGTTACCCATTTAAAACCACTGAGGCAGAGGGAAAGTTTTCCAAAGAACGAGGGTGCCATTAAAAACACAATATTTTTTAATTATGGATAATCGTGTTTGCCAATATTTTTGAGCAATGGGATTAAGTTTTAGTTGATTTTTTTTAATTGATTACAATCTCGTTCTTTTATGATCTGAGTAATTTCAGGTTCATATGTAAAAGAAATATAATAACCAAGTTCCGTATATTCAGTTTGACCTGAGATACTATATAAAATCAAAATGTGTTACTTATGTTGATATTTCAGCGCTTTTAGAAGACAGAAAGTCGGAACCTTTACTGGCAAATATAAAAGACAACATGGAGGACATTATTCTTTACTTTAACAGTGAAGTAGAATTGAATATATTCAGCAATGACATCACATCCGTATTGGAAATTATAGGTAAGTGGTTGCAATTCTCCTGTAAAGATAAACCAATGATAAAATATTAAATAACATTAGAAATGACATAATCCTTCTTAAAGGGGTTTTATTATGTCTTAATTACCCTAAAAATTTTCCAATTTACCACGATAGTTACAAAGTTATATTCGATTTTCAATTCCAGAAACATTCCACATGGATGAGGTTCTCTGCAGACTCTCAAAAGAAGTCCAAAATAGAAATAAGCGGATTGTTAGAATTTACGGTGGGCGAGAAAAAGCACACAGTTTCCATAGGAAAGTTATCGTTATTGTTTTTGAAGGCTCAGATGATTTTGATTTTGACACTTGGGAGGGGTATCCTTTAAAATGGAAACCGTGGAGATGTCCGCCAGAAGAAGGGGCTATCATTTCTGGACGCGAAAAATCTGAATCATTCGATGAGGTAAAAGTGTACGAGATAGAATCCCTTCTAAGAGATCATGCACGATTGCTGTTCAAAAATCATTCAAATTTGGAAGTGTCAAGCATATCGGCATACCGCTCTCAACAGAATGGAAATGTTCTAGAAAAGCAATGGTGTATTGCATTATATTGCTCATGCAAAGGGGTAGTGCCTCTATCGGAAGAAGAATTTCCTAGTTCAATTGAAGGATGCCCAACTGATATCAGAGAGGGGTTCTTCTATTGGTTTCCAAATAATACAGGAAAGGGATTTTCGAAAAACCCAAAGGATGTGCTTCAACCATTAGTAATGGGTTGTAGTATTGGAGGCAAGGGTAAGTTTTAAGGGAAATATGCATTTGAAAAAACTTTAAATCACCTCATCTGAAACGAGGTAAAGTTAAAAACATTTGGATTTGAATGATTATGACCATGAGATATCATTAATCACGGCTCTGTTTTTCCTTTTGTGAAAATCTGATTTTCTTCTGGTGCAAAACTTCAACTATTGCGCTAACTTTCTTCTTAGTTTCTTTATTTTTGCGTGTCTTTATTATCAAAATATTATTATTATTTTTTAATCATACAAAATTTTATTCACATAAACATGATAAAGTTAATGGGATCGGGCAGCAGGCAGCTGATCAAGAGAATTAACACTAAACAGATTTACTTTAGCACCATGATAATGAAAACGAGCATTTTTGTATCGCATGTAATGCTTTTCACGAAATGATACGATAATTATTTCCTTGCGTATAATGAGAAATTAAAAGTAATCTGACACCATGTCGTGCATATTCAATCTCTTTAACTCAATAATTAGATAACTGAATTAAAGAAATACTATTTTTAAGAGCATATTTACAAAAAAAAATAAATAAATGTTTTGTTACGTTTTTCTCTCTCTTTTTTTTGGTTTGGATAATGCTATTCACTCAGGTGATGATAAACAATTAAGCCTATTTCTGTTAAAAAGTCACCTCAGCCACTTATAAATGAAATCTAGAGAACAAAGTTATATTTACTGAAAAAATAAGATTATGACAAAGAAAAGATTTTGGGAAAATTTTTAACAGCAACTATAATTTTATCAACACCAAAAAGCTACTCACTTTAAACACAAATCATAGAAGAATTTAAATCTTGTATTTAACATACATTTAAACAATTTAATAGATTTTACTGAAAGATACAAATTTTGTCCCATTAGAGTGTCAGTTAAACGAAAAAGTAGTTCTCTGCTCCATACATTGTACGGGAATCCAGTTGGAAATATCTTTTAGTATTGCATGTAGAATTAATTTACAATGCACCCTAATTTGCTTTAAGAAATAGATTAGTTCTAGTCCACAAGCTTTTCATAAAAGACGCAAAAGATATTTTAAGTTTCCAAACGTGATATTATATAAATATAGCCCTTTGATGAGGTCAATCCATAGATATATCGACTTCACAGAAAAGCATATCGACCGAGCACGAAGTGCGAGGTCGATATGCTTTTCTGTGAAGTCGATATATCTATGGATTGACCGAATGAAAGGGCTACATTTGTTATATTATTTTTTACATAGATTGACAAAACAAATTATGAAAATAATGGGAAAAAGTTTTCTCTCTTTAACACTTAGAGACTAAAGATCAAAATAAGTTATGCTGTTTAATGTATAAGTGTTTCCTTTATATTGATGGAGTAATTTAGAGGATTTACTTATTCAAAATACTTTATTTATTTGATTTTGTTTTGTATCAATATTTGACACACATATCCATTATGTTTGGATATGAAGTAGATCCTAATTCAATGCATTATTTCGTCTCATCAAATACAGAACATTGAAAAAAAAGTAGATGATGAAATAAATATTTTTTTTCTAGAAACATCAAATCATACACTGTATTAGCTATGATTGAAATCAGTACTATTTTGTTTTACAGAAATTATCTCCATTTTTAGAAACCTCAAGTCAATATGCATTTCAGATTCTATAAATAGTAACTCAAGTCTTTCTGCTGTTATATACTTAATCATGTGATCAAGTTTGAGCCAATCAGAGAGCTTGGAATAAATGATAAAAATAATATTCCTCAATATAAAACAGTGAAAATTATATACACAATTCTGTAAAAATGCACTGTGTATACCTTCTATCATTTATTTATTCACTCATTAGTATTTCCTTATTTAACACTATATAAGGACTACATAAGATTATTTCAAGTAAAGTTTACATGAATATATGCTGAAAACACAGTATATTTACCATAACATTGATATAGACGTAAGACTTTCAATTTCGACATTGCAGACAAAAATTTGGAAGGAACACTTGGAGGTTTTGTTTGGTTTGAGAACGGTGCTGGCCAAGAGCGTGGTTTTATCACAACTGCTCACACATTCTTCGATCAACCCCAAACATCCAGCATAGAAATTGTTCAACCAAGTTACGGAATTCAGAATGAAAATAACGTTTGTGGTGTACATATTAGATCTGTATTTCCTACACAGCAGGATCAGTACGGTGTATCAGTTGATGCATCATTTATTAAACTCACAGAACGTTTTCCTGACAGGGGTACATTTTCTGGGTATACAGTTGCAGACTTATCCATTTTAGGTGATTATGTTTAGAAATATTTTTTACTGTTTCACAAGTGCATCGTGGGGGAAAATAATACAAAATCAAAATTTGTGTTAAATAATTTAAAAACTCAATGATATTTTTCATAGGGTTTAGCAAAGAAAAACCACCAGAATATGACACAGATGAAATTAGAGACTATCGAAACAACAAACATGTGAATGAAAGAGGTAATGCATGTTGTAAAAGTGGGACATCATCTGGTTTTACAAAAGGGTATTTGAAACTGAACGGACTGGCGGTTAAATATCACGATCCGTCAATACCCTTCAGCAATTCTCCTTCATTTTGTGGATTTCACTATTACTCACAACTGGAAGTCAACCATCTCAAAGGATTAAAGGATTTTGCCCAGGCAGGGGACTCGGGGGCATTAGTGTTTCAAATCGATCCTCAAGGGTGTGATAAAGATGACAAACTTGTATGCATTGGTATGGTTGTGGGGGGTACATCATTTGGTACCACTGTTGTTACACCAATTGCTTCTGTTTTGGATGAGTTAAAAGTCAAGTTCTTACCATTGAGATTGGAAGCAATGGAATGTTGAATATAAGGAACTGCCATTCTCAATGAAAGGATGCATACAAACTTTTAGATTTTAAGAAGAAATATATTTTAATGTTCATAAAATTAAACAACATTTTTGTGTGTAATATATGCGTTGAAAAAGAGTGTCATTAAACTCTATACTGTAAACCAACTTTAATTCGCGTACGAGTGATATTCGCGAGTTTCACAACCTACTTTAAGTCGCGAATATTAATTGCAAGGTACAATTTATTTTGCTTTATTTTTGTGGAAAATGTTCCTTATTCCTGAAAATTAATTCTCGCTGCTTGATTTAATACTGACTAATCGCGAATAAATGACGACACAAATAATAGTTGGTTTACAATATAATAGAGTGTTAAACGAAAACATATCTCAAAATAGACACGTTACAGACTATTTATTTGGATCTATGTACCAAAACAAAATTAATACATATAAATGCTCCAGCACTATATTATTAAACTCGTGTTAATTACGTATCTGAAGCATCTTACAGTCACCATGATCGACAATGCTGGTGTTGAATAAGACTATTTCGCTACCAGGATTAAATGTAGTATTTTTTTCCCTACATATTATTCATTGTATGTCTTTTGCATTAAATTAAACTTGTTTTCTTTTTAAATTTGCTGCAAAATACCGCTGTTAATTCTAGTTATAGAATGTTCTATACAAGAGACTTTTTGTAATGTAGGTATATGCATGATACACATTTTTTATATATAGAAGTAGAAGTTTTCTAATATTATCATAAAAAATTAATATTTATTTTAATAATTAATATAATCAATCTAAATAATGTGTTGTATGATGCATATGTTTTAATAAAAGAGGGGAAAACCTTACATGAGAGTCTTCTTTATTCTGTCCCCGTCCACTGACAGACACTATGACAATATGGGATATTGACATGTACAGGATCTGGCCCTTTCATTCGTAATAAAAACGCATTTGGAAATAATAAGAATATTTGAGAAAAGAAAACTGTTTGGAAAACATATAAGGATTAATGACAAACTCAGCTTTTATTTGTATTTTTCAATTGACGTTCTATATCTTTGCACTATCCAAAAATATGCCGTAAAGTATCGAAAGGTTTGTGAACTAATTGTGGAATTCAATGAAAAGGCCTATAAAATTATTAGATCCCGCCTTCATCCTTGTCAGTCATTAAATTTCTCATTTGAAAATAAAAATTTGAATTATGATGAGGATTATTATAATGATGGTCTGAGATATTCAGCAAATCCTGAATTGAAAAGAATTTATTCCTTATTTTAAAAGGACATAAGGAAAGAAAAAATTGTTTAAACAAAAGTACAATCAATGTTGAGAGCCGTTCTCTGTATTGACTTGAATTTTTATTTAGTAGCTGTGAAACGCAAAGTTTCAGGGTTTCTCAAATCCCCTTTTGAA
The DNA here is from genome assembly GCA_003671525.1 of Saccostrea glomerata. Classification (NCBI taxonomy): domain Eukaryota; kingdom Metazoa; phylum Mollusca; class Bivalvia; order Ostreida; family Ostreidae; genus Saccostrea; species Saccostrea glomerata. The sequence goes on along the minus strand of PRKT01001064.1, from coordinate 117,086 downwards.
AAAAAAAAACTTGAATACAAAAACTAATTATTGATAAGATTGGTTGTCATGGTTACTTGCCCTGAAGTTTAAAATCGCATTTTTGAACATGTTAAGAGCAACGTTGTAAATGTTTACAGTAGTTTGAAAGAAGGTGAAAATGGCTGTTTTTGAGAACTGAAAGATTGATGTTTGAAATACATGACAAACTTATTTGTGAAACCAACTATTACATAAGTCATGAGAAAAAAGTTATTGTTTTCTATCACTCTGCTAAATTAAAGTTTTTTTTAAATGTTGAGCTATGAATAAAATGTAAGTCACGACTACTGTAGTTCGAGGTATATCATTCACACCAGAAAGAAAGATTAGTCTATATCTATAAATTTCTTTTTCATATATCACATTTTGCAAAGAATCGAAATCAGATAACATTGACCTTGATTTTTGATCATTTGTTTAAGGATAGATGATACAAACAAAAAAAATGATGCCTTGATTGGTATATATTTTTGTTATTTTTTTCATTGTAAATGATGCAAATAAAAATTTTCTAGATAATAAATAAATTGTAAACTTTCTGTGATGTTCAAAAGTCTGCCCTTCTGAAACCTCTACAAATATTCTTCACTTCAAATCCAATTTTAGTGAAGTTTTGAATTAAAAAAAATCTTGAAACTTATTCATTTTACTCATTTAAACATTACCCAAGTTGTTATTTTCCAATATTTTTACCGTTCACGGTAACTCTATAGTTACCGCCAGAGCGCTCGCTCCGTGATCGGGAGGTCGTCATTTCGTATCTCGGCCGCGGCAGACTTAAGTCGATAAAAATGGGTAGCAACTGTTCCTTCGACATGCGCTCGGCACTTAGTGAAAGTTGCTGGTCCTTCGGAAGAGACCTTAAAAACCAAGGCCCCGTGTCAGCGGCAGGCGTTCGCACGATAAAGATCCACCATTGCTCAATGGCCCTGAGTGCCGAGTGAAAATTTGAAGCCCTTTACCTGCATACGGTGACGTCCCCATATGAGTGAAAAAAATTTTAGAGGGACGTTAAATTTTTGACATAACTTTGTTTGTATCATCTGTCCTTGATTTAAAGTCCAAATCATGCTCTGTTTTGCAACAAAGTTAAGGTTAAGTTTAAATGAACTCTCTGCCTGAAATTCAATCTGTAGCTCACCTTTATGTTTAAAGGGTTTGTTATAGACAAAAAAATGTTTGTATGCTTTATTGTTCAAATTTGACATACATGAACAAACAACGGCATCTTTTCAATCCAATGACAAATTAAAAATAATAATGTATACAAAAGAGATAGGGATACGACAGGTACGTTTATGCAGATATTTTAAACTGAGACATAGATTACATACATGACTGAAGGTAAATATCAATGATTTTTCAATAATTCGATTTAAAGGATTTTTACGAAAAAAGATAAAATGCCGAAACAATGAAAAAAAAATTCCATTTCCATTATGTAGAAAACTGTTTGACCTGATTCAACGAAGTTAAGAGGTAGCTGGACAAAATAGGAAAATAATTGGATTCAGAATTTTGTACTTAAAAGCAGAAAAAAAATTAATCATTCCTTATCTGCGCGGTTTTTTTTTTTGGGGGGGGGGGGGCAAATTCTATCTGTAGCTCACCTTTATGTTTAAAGGGTTTGTTATAGACAAAAAAATGTTTGTATGCTTTATTGTTCAAATTTGACATACATGAACAACCAACGGCATCTTTTCAATCCAATGACAAATTAAGAGGTAGCTGGACAAAAAAGGAAAATAATTGGATTCAGAATTTTGTACTTAAAAGCAGAAAAAAAAATTAATCATTCCTTATCTGCGCGGTTTTTTTTTTGGGGGGGGGTGTAAGGAGAAATAATCATTTGACAATTGACCGTACAACATAATTCTTAACCCTATAAATTATTATAATTATTTATATCCTTAATGGCAGAGATTTTAAGCACCGCCTTCAAAAATACCTGGTTTTGGTAGCCCTGTCAATCAAGTGCATGAAAGTCCATCATTGGATGCTGGAACTTGATTGACACTTACTTACTGGTCCCTGTGTATACCCTGTACACATTGTTTGGGACTTGGTGACCTAATTAACTTTTGATCCTTTGATGTTTACTGAACATGGTATACAGGAACTGTATTACTATGAAAACATTTAGATTTATAATATATGAACTAAATATACCTTTACCATTTGAAAGGATTATAATATAATATGCATTTAAAAATAAATATATAAACATTAAGTACATAAAACTTTTTAAAAATCAAATTTCGATATTAATTTTTATATCCTAATGGTACTGTAGACAAAATTTTCACGAATTGTGGTCATTGCTCTGTATTATCTTAAGGAATTCTATAATACGCGAGAATGACATTCTGTCTCGCATAATTAGGCGAAAAATTAAGTTCTTGTGATTTACAGTAATCCAAAAGTGGAAATATTATTGATAAAGTTCAGAGCAGCACCTTATGTGTAAAGTAATTAAATAAAAAAAAAATATTTCTAATCATAGGAAACATTTTTTTTTTATTTAGATAAGAATTTACAAGCAATCTTTTTTAGCGTGTTATATGGTGACAAAGCCTTATCAAGGTTAGGATAAACCTAGATATTTTTTTTAGTAAATTGTAGTGAACACAGCTTTCTTTTGGTTTAATAGATGGGATCCTGGGGATGAAGAAATTAAGTCTAATTTGGTTGTTACATGATTTTTTTTATTTCAATTAATTAGCACATTCACTAACATCTAAAACTTTGTTTTAATATTTGAATTTATAGTATGATATCATAATTTTTTAAATGGTTAGGGGTGTTTTGAAACAGTCAAAAATAAATCAATATATAATTGAAAAACTTTTTTACTACTAATTTAAAATTGTCTCAAAATCTCTAACACAGGTAAAGTTTGACATCTGTTCCTCAAGATGACCACAGGTAGACTGCTAGCCCCCAAGGCATTCACATCTGTACAAAATAAGCCCCTCCCTCACCTGGAATTTACCACCTGGTAAAAAAATCTCTGCCTTTTAGTATAGGAAATAAAAATACAAAATTAGTAAACTTTATCATGACACTGATCCGTCAAAAGGGATTTCAATGCAAATATTACATTCTATGCTACTTTTTCTATAACTAACGATCTCTCTTTTGAAGTGAAGATATAAAATGGCTTGCAGTAAATACATATCAACAAAAGAGACAACCCACGCCGCCCGTCTGTCAAGATTATTGTTGGATCCATGCACAGATCTTTTCAGGGATCTTCTCAGGACCTTCATAACTGAAGCCCAATTTCCATATGCCCTTCCAAATTTAAAGGTTACTTTATTACGAATTATCAACAAAGACCAAAGAAACTTACTTTATCCAAGATCAGGGCCATTCTCGGGAACATATAATGAATTTGATTTGTCTTTGTTATATATTTTATTGCGCAATATATCAGGGATACCTCCCCACAAAAATGGATGGGGTAAACATCCAGATGCAACAGACAGGTCCCTCTCTGCCAACATTGACCGCATTAGAGAGACAAGAAATACCTATTGTGGACATGCACCCCGAGCTACACTTTCTGATAAGGATTTCCGGAAAATCTGGCAAGAAATGGCGGTCATCATCCGTGAACTTGAAGGATGTCTTCCAACAAGATGTACAACGTACACAGCTGCGGCTCATCTGATAAAAACTGACACTATGGACCCAGAGCAGGAAAAGAGACTCTTGGATGTTATTGATCAACAGCATCAAGATTTGGAGGACATTAAAGGTAAAATTTCCCAGATGTGTTTTTTTTAAAACCCTGATATTATTTTAATTTCATGATATTGTCATAGAAATTATTTCGACTATTATACAATACTTACTCAAACTTTTAGGTTTATATTTATTAATGAAAAGAAATTCATTTTAAAAAATAGAATTATGCAAATTAACCATATGAGATTTATTGTTTAAGATACAGCATCTGAGATAATCGAGGAACAAAATAAACTACACCAGGAGCATCAACAGCTTTGTGCAGAACAGGACAGCTTGAAATCTGTGTTACAAGAACAGGGGCATGACTTTCGATCTCAGCTACAAAGAGTGGAAACGAAATTTACAAATGAACAAGAAAGAAACGATAAAGAACTGAAATATGCACTCAAAAGACAAGAAACAAAACTTAAATATGGAGAACAAAGACTTGATAAGGAATTTAAATCTGCCCTGCAAAATCAAGAAAAGGAACTGAAGATAGAGATGGAGAGACAAGGTCTGGAGCTAAATATTGAGCAACAAATGCAGAAAACTGAATTACATGTGATGACAGAACGTCTATCAGTGTTAGGTAAAAAAAAAATCCCAATGCATTTGCACCTTCAAGACTATTTCATAATTAAAATAATGTCAAAGACTACAATTAATGAAAATTTACGAAAATTATCTATAGCGATTTGGGATAAAATTCAATCTTTTTGTGCCAAGAAGCTAAGAGCACACCTATACTTAAAAAACTAAGCAGTTAAAATATAATACGTACAACATCCCTTAGAAAAAAAATGTAAGTCAATCTTCAGAATAATTGTTTGTTTGCCCTGTGAGGAACCAATTGGCCAACAATTACTTATATTGAGCTCTAAGATGTATCACTTCATGCATTCGAGGAAATATTTTTTATCTGTGACAAAAAATGTTTACCTACTTACTGTTCCACCATTCAGAGTCAATGATTTCTGATTTCATACTCTCTTTAGAAACTCGTGGCCTACGGTGATATCAAAAGCCGGGACTGTTTTTTTTTTCAAATGTATGGATTTGTGTTGCTCGACACCGTTCGATGAATTGCTTTTGTAAATGACTATATTGGAGATCTGGAATGAAAAAATACAAGTTAACAATGATAAGTAGCATCACATGTAATTTTGGAAATGTAGATATGGTGTCATTTAATCAAAAGTTGATTTGTGAAGAAAAAATTGACCAGTAAGGAATCTATATTGCAAATGCAGATTTCCACCTAAATGACTTTCAACTTAATTCGACACATTCTTGTCAATAATTCTTTGAACTTTGAAATTTCTGAAGACGCTTTCTTATTTCAAGATCTGTCAATGACCCTATACATGTATCACTTTATATGTGGAATATGGTTTAAGGTATAACCACAGGCCAAACTTTTGAGGATCAGTAACCCTTCACTATCAAAGATGCCTACCAACCAAAATTTGAATTCTTCTTCGGTCAAAATAGGGCAAACAAACATTATTTGAAAAGGGACCTTGTCTATGTTTTAAAGTAAAATGGGAAAGTAAAAAAAAATTCTCATGAGCAAATGAAAAAAAAAGAAAAAAAGTAAAGTTAACGAACAATATCCGATCTCAAAAAAGTTACTTATAAAAACAAAGAATGAACTCTTTGCAAGAAGAATGTTGGCGATTTTTTTAAATATCATTCTACCTATTCTTGATCCTTTTTTCTGTATTTTAAACAGAAAATTATTCTGATTGTGAGAGAAGGAACATTTTGGGTAAGTAGTTCGAAATGCTGCTGTAATCAAAATTCCAGAGTGTATGATTTTTAATTTGTCCGCTACGGAAGCGTATTAGTGCCACGTAATATTTTTTTTAAAGTTGGTAATTCCAACTTTAATCTTGGCTTTTCCAACTTTAAAGTTGGTAATTCCAACTTTAAAGTTGGCTTTTCCAACTTTAAAGTTGGAAATTCCAACTTTAATCTTGGCTTTTCGAACTTAAGAGTTTGAAATTCCAACTTTAATCTTGGTAATTCCAACTTTAAAATTGGAAATTCCAACTTTAATTTTGGCTTTTCCAACTTTAAAGTTGGTGATTCCAACTTTAATCTTGGTAATTCCAACTTTAAAGTTGGTAATTCCAACTTTAAATATTGGCTTTTCCGACTTTAATCTTGGCTTTTCCAACTTTTATTCGATCTTTTCTACCCCCCTTTCTAAGTTCTATCTGTAATTGGTTAAGTTGAAATCCTGTCATGTACGGAATACTGTGTCCTTAATTTATAGGAAGTTATTCTCAATAGAATTACACAAGAGAACTTAAAGGAATATAAGGATTTCTAAGTAAAAGTTGGAAGTTTTATGAAAGGTATGTGGCAACGCACTTTGAAAAAAATTACGTACTTTGAAAAAATTTTTCAAAGTGCGTTAAATTTGGGACAAAATCAACGCACTTTGAAAAAATTTTTAAAGTGCGTTAAATTTGGGACCAACTCAACGCACTTTGAAAAGTTTTTTCAAAGTGCGTTAAGAGTCTACATCAATATATTTTACCATGGAGACACTTAACGCACTTTGAAAAAAAATCATATTTTAGTCATGGAAAGATTTTATTTGTTATTCATCTTTCAAAAAAACTAAGCCTAACCCTAACCTCAAAAATGAATTGATTTACTCCCGTCGAAAAGAGGAGAAGACGGGTATAAGATCCCTCAGTCTAAATCTTTATCTTTCCAATACATAGGTGTCGGTGACAAACGAGGGAGGGGAGCAATAAACCTAAAATGTGTACGCTGCATTTTCAATGCTTATACGATGTATATATCTTTGAAAAAAATATATGGGGGGCTTAGCCCCCCATCCCCTCCCCTGGCCTTTCGCCCAGTCTCGATGTCTATGCCATACTCAAAGATTCATATAATTATGTATTTACCTAACTGGTATGACGTTGAAAACTTTCAATAATAAATGATTTAATTAAAACAGATGAAAACTAGAAATTTTTAGGTCAGTAAAACGTATGAGAGAGAAAGAATTTTCATTGTTTTGAACAATCAAATTGGCCCATTTTTATTATGATAAATGCTAAGTTGCTTGAAGCTGTCCTCTGTTAGTGCCCCCTATACACCTTTACATCTACTTATCAAAGACTAGAAGTAAAAAAAAAAGAAGAAACGAATTAATGAACTTAAACAATCGTCACTCTTTTTTCAAGACCCTTTAATTTTCCCTTTAATTTGATCAAAACCTTAAATATTTAAAACGTCAATATCTCAGGTCCTACAGTGACTTTATCATAAAAAAGTTATCAAACCAGGATCTGTTATTTATCATACCGATTTTTTGAAGGAATATTGATCAATCTTTTCATTTTTTTCAAAGTGCGTTAATATGGTCGATATTAATGCACTTTGAAAAAAAATTATTTTTTTCAAAGTGCCTTAGCTTGGTCCCAAATTTTAACGCACTTTGAAATTTTTTTTCAAAGTGCGTAATTTTTCAAAGTGCGTTGTTACAAAGGTCATAAGGAAGATCAAGAAAATAAATAAACAAAAACAGATAAAAAGAGTTCAACAATTTATTTAATGTGCTAATATTTATTTTCCATTGTAAAAGTGTCATATTATAACTCTCCATAATAACGTCCGCTCTTCCAACCCCCCTCCCCCCAATTTCGACCCCTACCCCTAGATTGCAATGATGAATTGCTAACAATCTATTTCAGTGTGTTATTTTCATTTTAATTAAGCTTGTGATACTGTTTACAAAAGAAAAATATAAGAAAAGCGGGTAGAAAAGCCAATATTAAAGTTGGAAAAACCAACTTTAAAGTTGGAAAAACCAACTTTAAAGTTGGAAAAGCCAAGATTAAAGTTGGAATTACCAATTTTAAAATGGAATTTCCAACTTTAAAAGTTGGAATTACCAACTTAAAAGTTGGAAAAGCCAAGATTAAAGTTGGAATTTCCAACTTTAAAGTTGGAATTACCAACTTTAAAAAAAATATTGCGTGGCAGTAATACGCTTTCGTAGTCCGCCCGTCTTTCTGTTAAAGCGTTTAATCTGCTTCACCTCACAAACTTCAACCTTGCCTAACCTTTGAAATGATTTTAAAATAGCACTTGGGCTTTCATGTTTCAAATATGTATTCCTTGTTATCTGTAGATTTAAGCAATAACACTTTATTTAATTATTCAAAGAATTCAACAATTAAAGAACTAAAGATATTATAAACGATTACAAAAACCTCTAAAATTTCGAGATTTAAAAGTTATTACAAAAATTGTAGCATTAAGTTATAATTGAAGCTAAAGGCCTTTATTTCTCTAGTGATTTCATATTTTCGGATTGATTTGTCGAGTGCCACTTTCTTCATATGTGCATATATACTGAAAGGAAAAAGAAATGCAGGGTTAACTTTTGAGGTGAATTAAATTCATTTTTCTTTTAATATTTTTCAGTATTCCTACCTAACTTTTAAAACCATCTTTCAAAAAAATATAGCCAAACTCCCATTTGATTTTGTTTTATAATTAATGAGTTTTTGAAGCTCATATGACGATACCCCCAAAAGTGAAAATTCGAAAGCTCTTATTGTCTTTAATGTCTCTCCTCGCCCTTATTACTCCTTTGCATGGAATTCATCAATGTTTATCTTTCAATCCCTGGCTATATTGGGCTTGGGTAACTATGCGAAAAAAATAGTCATACATTGCGCGCATGCGCCAGTGAGAGGAACACATCAGTAAGTTGACCGGCTCAAAAAAAAACAAATAGCGGAATTGTTTTCTTTCAGTTTTCGTGTGAACGTAATGATCATGATAGTCTACTGTATAAAAGGCGGTTTTCGGGGTAGCAAGGTGGCGATTTAAGAGATGACAGGACGAATAACCCGCTCGTAACATGACTCTGTTTCGCGTTAACGTCATTGTCACGGTTGATTGAAGACAGTTCCAAGCCCTCTCTGACAACGGGTTACAAGTTTTACGGGGAAACATTTTCAAGAAACTGCTTAGTTACCTGCTGTTGCCTTTTTCATTCAATCAGCAGTTCGAAAATCAGACCCCATCGAACTTCCGTAAACTGCACCAAGATTGCAAGAAATTCATATCGTCTTTAAATATTGAAAAACAATGTGCATATCTCAGGTGTATCAAATGGTGCAACAAGATTTGTTGACAAACTCGTCGTCATCAAATTGCACGTGTTTTGAGCTTTTTAGCGTTTTCCCTATGTGACGTCATAATTTTTACGGTTGAGTAATTCTGAACACTAATTTCGATGCACAGTAACTAAGTTTCTCATCTGACCAATTTTCGTAAGTTTCGGTCAAGCGGTCAAAATTTTTTCGAATATTAAGTTACCCTCCGTTTCTTTTTCCTTTCAGTATATGTTCTATCTTTAATACCCAATACTTTTGATCTCTGGACCTTGACACATTGAATACATTTGAAAACAATATCCCTTTTTGAACTGTTGTTCAGGGGGACTGCGTGTTTCCTGATGATATTTTATTACTTTCATTAACTTACTGCAATTCATTTAGAAAAAAAATCGTTTTTCAAATTTTTGCTTTGAAAGTTACATTTAATTTAAGTTTTGCCATTACAAAAGAATGAATTTCCTCCAGAATTTATAATAAGTTTTGTAAAGTTGTCTCTTTCTTTTATATTATATTACTTATGGCCCATTTATTTTTCAGAGAACACAGCAGCAATTATCAAATCTATAAAATCCCGCGGTGTTTATATAAGGACATCAGCTGTCGACAGAATTATAGAAACAGTCAAAGAAAATCAAATTGTGATTCTGACAGGTAAGGCGGGAACTGGAAAAACAACGACAGCTTACCGCGTGATGTGTGAAATGTCAGAGGAGTCCTTAGAATCACCCTATACACCTGTCATTATAAATTCACCGGACGAGTGGAATAAAGTTGTCAACCCAAACCACCAATTAATTGTTTTCCTTGATGACTTTATTGGATCGACAAATTTAGATAGAATAGCAGTTGAAAAGTGGAAGTCGAAATTGGATGCAATATCTGCTTGTGTTACGAATGGTCAAGTTTTTGTATTGATTGGGTTAAGAATAAGCATTCTAGATGAAGCCCAAAAGTATCTGATGCAAGATTTTTTTCACGATAAAAATGTTATTGACCTGTCCATGGAACAGAATCTGACGAATGAAGATAAACAGAAAATGTTTGACGCATTTAATGCAAGGCACTTTCTTAAAGATACAGTGGAATTAGTTCCCGAGGAGAGAATGCAGATAATATGTAGTGATCCATTTTATGGATTCCCTTTGACATGTTTTCATTTTTTTTCTAGGCGCGAATTCTATCAACTTGGTCCTTCCTACTTCTTACGTCCAAGTGAGTTGTTGTATAATGCGATAGAATACATGCGAAAGTCGAAATCTGACTATTTCGAAAAAGTATCATATTGCATTTTATGCTACGTATTCCTTCAGGGGCACATAAAAAAGAATACCATTAGTTACGATTTGTTCGAAAGCATTTGTGAAAAAGTGAAAATATCCAGTGTCCTTGAAATTGATATCTCCGATGCTATTGATAATCTAAACGGTCTGTATCTTACAGACATTAAAACAAAGCATGTATACGAATTCTCACATGAAACGGTTTTGGAAACTGTTCTGGTGTCATTTGGACAACTCGCACCAGATATCGTAATAAAACAATGCAGCAGGAAAACATTTCATGAATTAATTCGTACACAGAATTATGAGTCAAAACCAGGTGAAATCGTCTTGAAAATTCCACAACGTCACTTTGAAGACTTGGCTCAAAGAATTTTACGTGGTGATGATGGTGATGGGGTAGAGGATGAAGATGTCAGCAATATCGCCATTACCCTTTTTATGCATCCTGTATGTCATGATTTAGAGTTTGTATCTGTGTTGCTAAATCGCAAACTTTCCCTCCGACTCTCGCGTATTCTTGCATGGTTTTGGGACGGGTTAGTATGGAATGTATGTACAAATGGTACTTTTCTGAAGATGGTGTTAAAGTATTATGGTCCTCATCATATTACTTCTGAATCATTGCAAAGCTGTGAACAAAACTCTGGCAAAGTAAGCAAGTCTTTTAAAACACCAAACGATGACTCGCTGCTTGTGTCAACAGAGGCAAAACCACAGTTTGTAATTACAAGCAACCATTTTTCAAGAATTATGTCACATCTTGTGTTCCATTCCAAAAATGAAGAACTGGTGAGGATTTTCGTTCATTACATCAAAACACATAAATTTCACAACATTCTGGACACTCTTAACGTAAATGAATTGTTCATTGATATGTGTGGTATCAGTATGTTTGATTTATGTAACAATGTTACAGAAGTACCACTTCATTTTTGTGTTTTACATGGTTGGGAAGACATTGTAGATATTATTTTAAAGATCCAAAAACCACAAAAGACAACAAACAACTGGACATGTGCGCACATTGCTGCACATACAGGTCGGTCATCCTTATTACAGAAATTTCTTAATCTAGGACAAGATATTACTGACAAAACAGCTGAAGGATACTCTGTTTTCCAGACCGCATTGCTCGGACTTAGATATGGGTCGGGAATTGTTGAACATTGGTCATACGTAAGAAGTCGAACCTTTATTCTTAGTTTTTTACAGACATGCAATGTTTTGTTTCCTGGGAAAGAGGGATTTGAACAAGTTATTTATATTTTACTAAAGACGAAAACAAATTGCATAACAAGTGACCTACTTAAAGAAATTGACGAGTTCGATAACAGTATCGGACATTACCTTGTGATGCATAATTATAACAATATTCTTGACGTTTTTCTTGAAAATAACAAAGAGTTTATCTTCAAACGTAACAATAGTGAGCTTCCTACAACATTACACATCGCAGTATACCTTGGCAGACCAAAACTCTTGACGGTATTGTGGGAAGCAGGAGTACGTCCAAGAGAATTCGATCTCTCTCTTGAAAAGGCGCTAGATAGTGGGAAGGAATTTATCAACAAAAAAATCGAATACACTCCTATATGGATAGATGATGACAGGAGAGTGTGCTGGAACGAAAAAGGAGAAGAAATACACAACATTAAACTCAAATGCATTGTCTATGTGAGTGTTGAATTTGGAAGCGATGATGACTTCCATGATGTAAAGTGTTTTCTCCAGAATAAACTTGATATTTAGATTTTATCGGAGCTTGTTAGAAGAAATTCATAGAAGACTTCAGAGTTGTTTTTTAAATGTAAGTCGTGTCTTAGGTCAAAGCACTAAAGTAATAACAAAACTAAAATAAACATCAATTCTGAAAAAAATGAACGCTGATAATTTATTTTTTTTTATATTTTTTAAGAAAACGTATTTTGCCAGTGCAATCAAAATTTAGCATCTGAAATCATGGGTTACATGTAGCAGATCAATCTCCTTTTAGAAGAAACATTTAAAGACGAATTTTTGTACATTGTACAAGTTTATGTGCTCATTTTGGACTTTATATATTCAGTCTTCAGAGGTTTTATTTTTCGATCATGTCTTGATCCTTTATTGACTTTCAATTTATCTTTTTACCGTAAACTGTTGATATATGGGTTTTTCCCTGCATATACTGAAAATCCTTGCAGTTAAAGAAGGCATATACGAAAAAATTATACTTTTACCACAATACGACCTTTCTCACATTTTGTGATTACAAAGTTCTTTACAAAAGGAGTGTAACCTTAAATGCTTCATTCTTGAGAGAAAACTTTTTTCTATTGTTTATTTGTTCTAACATTTGATATTTAGATAGATAATTAACTATGAATCATTTTCTTGACTGACCTTTTCCTAACTTTTTATAGTGCGAATTGATCTGAGTATACATCAAGGGGATGTTTTATAAAATTGAATTCCCCAACTGCAAGAATACATGTATATAATATCAAAACTTGAGCATATGCTTTGGTCATTAAGTGGCAATCATATTGAAATCAAAACAAATTTTCTCACTGGACATAAATTCTGTATACTACATTAAACGACATTGTAAGCCACTACAACACTGTAATTTTCCCTTAAGGACAGATTATTAAAAAAAAAGAACGGATGCCTTGAATTATATACATTGTTTTGGTCTATTTTCATTGAAAATCCTAAAAATAATGATTTTCTGGAATATAAAGTAATTATTAACCTTCTATGATGTTCAAAATTCTGCCTCTCTGAAAGCGACCGTATAAATCTATACAAATTTTTTTAACTTCAGATCCAATTTAGGTGAAAATTGGAAAAATGAAAAAAAAAAAAAAAAACTACGCCGTAAAACTTGTTCATTTAACTCATTAAAACATGACTCAAGTTGTTATTTTCAATTTTTTTGTCAAAAGTTTGTTTCATCTGTTTTTCTTTGGCAAGGCAATTTTTTCAAGAAAAAAAAATTTGCGTGATTGAAGGTATTGTCTAAGATACTACATGTAGATATATATAATTAACCACAGTTCGTAAATCTAATTTTCGTCTATAAATACAATTTTACTATCTACTTAAATAAGATTTGGCAAAAATCTGGTGATCAACGGTAGTTGTCTTAAATATTCAGACTATAGCAATATACTCTGACATTTACATAATCTGGTTTAAACTCTAAATGGGTCGTCTTGAATTAAAATGACAATGTTTGCTTTGTATTCAGTTTCAATGTCCGACATTTTTAATCTTTAAGGATACTAGTACTATCTTTAAACTAATTGACAAGATTTAGAAGATTGTAGATATGAGTATACCGTATATCCGGGTTTTTTTTGCGTGTTAGAAATTTTGCGAAAAAGGGGTAGATAAGAACATATTTTATTTTGCGTGTTATTTTTTTACGATTGAAGATTTCTTTTTGCTTAAAATGGTAATGTTTTTATGTCATATTAAAGCTGAAATAATTTCTGCGTGTTTTATATTTTGCGAATTAATAATGATTGCTTAAAAAAAGCGAAAAATAGATCACCGCGACAAAAACGGTATGTCTAATGAAGTCTCTCTTTGTATTTATTCATTTACTCGAAAATTGAACTTTAAAGAAATTAATAGTAGGTGAAACAAAAGCTTCTGTCAAACAATGACAACTTTTAAAAATACAAAACATTTAAAGATAAAGACATTGAACTTTCTAGAGGGTTCCATTTAAAACCCAGGAATCTCTTAGGATACAGGACTTATAAAAGGTAAATCACAAAAGTTATTCCATGATTCAAATAAAAAGAATAAAAATTAACAAATGAAAGTGTAAAGTACACAATAGATATCTGCATTTTGAATTTTTCCTTTAAGGAAGCATTAAAAAGTTGAAATTAGATTTTGTAAATCAGTTAAACGATTTAGAGTCCTAATGATACACTATAGATGTCAATTTTCTTTAAAAATGACAACGAACCCCATAGAATACCGAATATACAGTAGTCCGGTGATAAATTAGTGTGCATATTGTATGAAAAAAGAAAAAAAAAAAGAACATATCTGTAATAAAAACAATTATAAGAAATTGTTAATGAAGAATTCATAATTACTATATAATTATGCAGTCTTCAATGAAGCAAAATAATACACTTCAGATTACAAAAACTCAGAGCAAATAAAATACTCATTCTAACAGGAAAAACAGGATGTGGAAAAACAACCACAGCATATCAAGTGCTTTGCTAAATGTCAGATGAATATTTAGAACCGCCCTTTACACCGGTATTTATATATTCCCTCGATGAGTGGAACAAAGTTATAAACCCTAATCAGCGATCTGTTGTTTTCCTCGGTGATTTTGTTGGATCCACAAATGTTAATAGTAAAGTTTTTGGTTAATGGTATTCAATTTTTAGTGCAATATCTGCATTTTTTACGAATGGTCATGTTTTTTATCATTGATTGGACTAAGAAGGAACATTTTAGACGAAGCAGAAAAATATGACACGAAATGGTTTTTTTCACAAAACGCAATAATTGGCCTCTCCTTGAAGCAAAACTTCCCATTACAAGATATGGAGAAAATATTTTCAGCTTATGAAGCAAATTGTTCTTTTAAAGGCTTGAATTCTAATGAAAGAAGCAAAATCATATCTGCAGATCCATATTATGGATTCCCTTTAACATGTTCTCAATTCTTTGCTCGGCAGAAATTCTATCAACTTGGCCCTTCTTACTTTTTGCATCCAAATGATTTGATGTATAATGCGATGGAATATATGCGTAAATTGAAATCCGAATACAGTGAAAAGGTGTCATATTGTGTTCTTTGTTATGTGTTCATACAGGGGGAAATTTCAAAGACTGATATCAGTTACGATTTGTTCAAAAGTATCTGAAAAATTGAGAATTTGTAAGGTCCCTGACATAGAAATTTCTGATGCTATTGATGATTTAAATGGTGTCTATCTATAAGAAACAAAAACACAAAACAAATACGAATTTTCACATGAAACAGTTTTAGAGACCGTTGTTGTGTCATTTAGACAACTAGCTCCTGATATAATAACAGAACGGTGTAGTAATAAAACATTTAATGAATTAATTGGTACAGAAAATTATGCCGCCAAACCTGATAAAGTCGTCCTAAAAAAACCACAGAGTCACTACAAAGACTTGGCACAAAGAATGTTTCGTAGTGTCGATTTTGCAGAGGTTATCGATTTTCAGCATCAGATATGTCAAGATCCGGAGTTTTTGTGCGTATTGTTTAATCGCAATACCTCCCTTAGATTTGCGTCTATTCTTTCCTTTCTATGCGAGGAATTTCCTGATTATATAAAGGACAAAGTAAAAAAGCCTTCTGAAAAGTCGAGTAATACGATACCGATTGTTTTGACCGATGAACAATTACCCATTCCAAATTTATCTTTTAATGATCTTGATAGAATTTCTCAGCAAGGATTACCTTTTGTGATTTCACGTTACTGCCTTGCCAAAGCGTTATCCGGTTCTCTGGCTCATTATAAAGGTGAAACTATAGTCTTGTCTATCCTTCAGTACATCAAAACACACCAGAACTTGCATGAACTTCTCGATATACTTTACGTCCCGATGCCTGTATTTGAAAATTCTTTCATTATTACAAATCTATTATATTGAAGTCGAAAGGTAACTCCACTTCATCTGTGTGTGTTACATAGATGGGAGAACAACGTAGAAATAAATCCGACAATAAATAAACCATCGACGACATCAAACGACTGGACAGGCGCTCATCTTGCTGCATACACCGGCTGGGCGTCCTTGTTGCAGAAGTTTATGAATCTTGAACAGGATGTGATAGAGAGAACAATTGAAGGATACTCTGTGTTCCAGACAGCACTTCTCGGTCTGCGGTATGGATCCGGGGTTGTTCCTGAATGGAGAAACAAATCGGTAAGATGCTTTCTTAATAAACACCTTGATGATTTCTTATTGTTACGCAGTGTTTCATTTCCAGGAGAAGATGATTTTGATAAAGTTATTCGAATTCTACGGAACACCAAAACAACTTGTGTCACCAAAGATCTCCTTATGAAAGTTGACGAGTTTGGAAATGGCATAGCTCATTATTTAGTTATCCATAACTATCATAATATTCTTGATCACCTTCTTGGTTTTAGCTTTTATTTCGTCTTTCAAGGTAATAAAAGTGAGCTTCCCAAAACATAACATCTTGCTGTATACCTTTGTAGGCGGAAGTTAGTGTTAACACTGTGGGAGGCGGGAGTGCGTCCGAGAAACTCAGATCTCTTTTTATTGAAGACCCTCTTTAGTGGAAAGAAAGTTTATTTATGGGGAAATTATGACGAGAAATCGTTTTGGAACAAAAGCAGTCAAGAAATTACAGACATTATATAAATTTCAACGTGTTGACTTTGGGAGTATTAAATTTGGAAGCAATGACGACTTTCACAATGTGAGATGTTTCCTCCAGGAGAAAATTGAAAAATAAATTTAAAAGCATAGATAAACTTGTGAACTATTGTAATTGTGAAATCTTGATATTAATTCTATGATATTTTTACATTCTTCTTTCACCCTTCTAAATGTAGGTCATTTTTTCCTTCATTTTAAAGATAAACCTTTGTATATTGTGCTATTGATAGTCATCAAATCTTGAAATAAAACAAGATGTTTTTGTGAAACACCGATGCCCCCCGATGCACAGCAAAGATTAAAATTTTCTTAAATGCAAATTTATTTAATTGGTACCAAAAGTAGGGAATTTTTACTGGAAAACAATTGTGAAATTTTAAAGTAAGACAATGTTAAAGGTTTACTTCAATAAGTACAAAAATCTACAACATCAAGATCAAAAGGTCAATGTAATTGGTATCAAATGAAAGGTTTTGTCACATCCAATACTTATGTAGAGCATGAAAGCCTTAGCCTTAAAAGTTCAGAAATTATGGCTAAGGTTCAATTTAAAAAAAAAAGTAAGTCAAACTCCAAGGTCAAGGTCAAAGTGTCAAAGTTCTTGGTATCCAATGAAGAGTCTTCTCACAAGGATTACATATGTGAAGTATTATCCCTTACCATTCAACAGTTATGGCCAAGGTTTCACAAGGACGGAAGTCTACAAGGTCTAGGTCAAAGGGTCAATTTTTTTGGAATCCAATGAAAGGTCTTTTAACAAAGATAACATATGTGAAGTATATATGTCCTGGTTTCTACTGTTCAAAAGATATGGCCAAAGTTAAAGTTTAAAATATTCATGAAAAAAGTGGCTCAAACTCCAAAGTCAAGGTCAAAAGGTCAAATTTGATGGTACCCAAAGAAAGGTCTTGTCATAAGGAATACACATGTGAGATATAAAAGTCATAGTTCCACTAAATCAAAAGTTATTGGCAAGGTTAAAGTTTTTGCGGACAAACAGACAAACAGAGAGACGGACAGACAGACACGACAAAAACTATATATTCCTGAAATTTCGTTTAAGAGGGGCATAAAAAAGTACTAGGATGCAAGGAAGAGAAACTGTCTATTTTGATAGCCATTTTCTGTAATGACTTGAATGTTTATGTAGGTGCGGTGACATTTCAGATCTCAATTTTTTTTCAATATCACTATGTTAAAAAGCTTTAATACTAAAACTAAACTACTGTTGGTTGTAATGTGTCCTGGTTATTATAGAAAAATGCTCTAAAGTAAACAAAAACGAAAATTACTTGATGTCTAGATATATAGCATGGATGATCAATATATTTGTGAAATCATCTACGGTATTATACGTACTTCCTGAATCGGCAATTCTACATTCTAATGCAAGTGTTTTGTAAAACACTTTTTCATGTAACAAAATTCATCAAAATAAGATGTAAACAACAAACAAAATGCATGAATTGCATTAGAATGAGAATTACTAATCTTCTAATTTGGTATCTGCGACCGTTAATGCTGATTTAACGGTCGCAAACATCCGTTTTCGACCGTTAAATCAGCATTAACGGTCGCAAATACCAAATTAGAAGATAGTTATTCCCTAAATAGTTTCAATGCAAAATTAATAATATACGAAGTAATCATTTTTTAAGCCAAATTTTTGTCATATTCATCATCACTGTGACTGTATCAACAAATTTTTTGCTCACCATGTTGCGCCGTTCCTGCATTTGGCAACAAAATGCAAGTAAAGCAGAAAGTAAGTAAAAATAGCTACTTTTGGTAACTTTAAATACCTAGGTAGCTATTAATACCTACGTAGGTAGAACTAGTCTTTGGACTGGACCTGATTAAATCACTGAGGTGATATTTCTTATTGAGTGGCGATGAACAGGGAGACTATTAACCTAGCGAGTTGACCTAAAAAAATTAACACAGACCTAGGCTACCAAAAAATGTTGACCAAAGGATATTTTTTTCTCTTTTTTTATCTTATCGAAAAAACAGTCCTTACTGAATATCAAATACAGAAATATTGCTTCATTTAACACAGAAATCGAACCCATCTTCTTGTACCAAAACTAGTTTTCTCTGCTAAAGTAAATTGTAAACTGTTGAGATTTCACAGAAAATCAAGTCACTTCGCTGTAGCTCGAGAAACCGGTAGATTATCCATGTCAGAAATGGAAGATTAGTCTTTCTTTTATGATATTCTACTTAGAATCTAAAACATGTGACCTTCACCACATTTTTTGATTATTTAATTTTAAATTCTGAATCATGCTAGTGTTTGAATATCACAACAAAGGAATACCGTTCCAATTAAGTTCCAGTTGAATCTTTGCATGGAATTTTAACAAGGACAATATCTTTATCTTGATTAACATAATTTGAAGGGCTGGTTGTCCGTAAACCAAAGAGTTATATTCAGTTGTAAATAGATTGAAAGATTGTATTCAGGTTCCATTGTTTATATTTTACATACGTGACTTATAAAAGACGCCTTTCAATCCAATGCCAAATTTAAAATGTACAAAACAATAAGGATACAACACGTAACAGTGCGTCTTTACAGAGATTTCAAAATTAGGCTACGTAATTAAATGAGGGATAAATACTACGTTTGAAGGTAAATAGTAACGGTTATTCCATTATCCAATTTTAAAAAAGTTTAAGAGAAAATTGAAATGCTGAAATAATTCAAGAAAATAACCCCCCCCCCCTAACATTTTCGCCAGACTTGATTCAAAATATTTGAAAAGAAATTGACATACCGTTATATAGAAAACAGGATTTCAAGTTTTGTTCTTTGTCTTTTTTTTTCGACAGTGATCGCCATTTTGAAATTTTTAGAAAGAACCCACTACAAACTCCCAGAGTTCTGCCGGAACATCTGTGTCAAATTGTGGATATATACAGTGGATTATAACAGCGTCTCGACTTCATTCGGTGCAGTCAATATGTTAATTAATACAGACGAAACTGTAAATTTTTCACTTTGAGAGCTGTTGTATATGTACGAGGGCTGTTTCAATAAATGGTCCTCGGTGCTCAGAAAGTAGCAAACGACCACTTTTCAATCATTTAGTCTTCATGATTTTACTTATTAATCTCTTTTAATTCAAACACATGTCTGTAACATTTTTTATCCAATTTCTGATTGCTTTTAGAACTCATTTTTGGGTATGACCCTTAGTATGCTGGAGAATGACAGGTCCAATGATTTCCTGGATCAGTTTTTTTCCTTCTGAAAGGTTATTTTTCAAGTGTGGAAATAGAATCAAGTCAAAAGGTCAAAGATCTGGCAAATATTGTTAATTTGAAAAAAAAACATTAACTTTCTGTTTGTTCCGAAAACCTCTTTACTCTTCAGGGCATGCGGGTTTGGAAGCTGTCATGAAGAAATTCATTGTAGTGGATTCCAGATTGTGGGTCCTTCCTTTATTAAACTTGTCAATTTTTGTGCAAAAAATGGCTTTTTAGACACCTCGAAATATTAAACTATTTCTCTAAATAAGAATTTGAACAACAATACCACTAATATTTAAGAAAATTGAATGTAAAACTGCCTTTGTGCTCTTGCATACCTTTGCTTTTTTCTTAACAACAGTGTAAATTACTCCCGATATTATGTCTATCAAATTTGTATGTGTCTTAAGGATGACGTTTACTCAGGTTTCAGAAATCAGAAAGGAAATTTTATAAAATATAATATTTTAAATCTAAAATTGTTCTAAATGGATAAAATATATAATTTTTATCTCAATATCAATTAAAGAATTTAATATGTTAGTACTTGAAGAAAATGTACAGGAACAAAACTCAATGTATGAAAATGACGAGTAAATTCGGACTGTAATAATTATTATGTTTATGGCCCAAACTCTACTCATTTCTTTATATAGAGCAACTCTGTTCCATTGTTATAATATTTTATTATTTAAAGAGTTTTCTTTCTTGTAATATTTTGTGAGTGAAGACCAAAATGGTTATAGTGTAAAAAAAATTGAGGTATTTCCCGAGAAATACTCTGGGTCCACTAGCATGAAAACGAGGTCATTGACCTAGTTATTTGAAATTGAAATTTAATACAAGAATCATAGGTGTATAATGTGCAATAGGTGGTTTTTCGTTCTTATCAGTGGAATTTTTAGTTATCTGAGTAAAGGTATACCTTATCATACATCATCAAATATTATTTGTTGAAATTTGGCAAACAGTAGATGAGGTGTTATAATTTTCGTTTGCAAGGAGGGTACCCATTTTTTATGCCCATTATATAATGTTTTTATCATTAAAATCTACCTGCTCATTTGTCTATAAAACAGGCGTTGGTTGCTGTAAGTGACACATATTTCAGTGAATATTTCTTTTGGATTTTTAACAAGTTTTACAGCAGCTTTAATGTAGCCTTTATTTTCACTCTAGTTAACTGATTCTTTACCATTCATTTATAATGCAGTGCCTCCATTAGCCCTTGTTTCCCAGCTTCTCAAGATGAAACTATGCGATGAAAAGTGGTCACATAAACTGTTTTAAATTCAGTTCAGATTCAATAATGAGAGAAAGTCAAGTTTAATGTCAAATGATATCTGTATTGTATTTCATACAGTTCAGGACATTATTTATTGAACAGCCCTCGTATAAGGAGGAATGCATCTTATCGTAATAAATTACTATTTAGCTTTAATATTGAATATTTTTTTAACATTAAGTTTCTTTCTTTAAATATAAAATATCAATACAAAAACAATGGATTGTGAATATTTCCACTTATTACTTATAAAAACTTACTCACGGTATTGTCCATTTCTATGTTACATCAATAAATGATATATAATAATGACATTGATCTGTAAAAAATATCAATAAACATTCTTTGCTTCTCATTTCAAGTGAAGATTTAAAATGGCTTGCAGTAAATACAAATCAACAGAAGAGACGACCAACGCCGCCCGCCTGTCTAGGTTGTTGTTGGATCCATGCACTGATCTCTTCAGGGACATTCTCAGGACTTTTATCACTGAAGTCCAATTTCCTCATGTGCTCGTAATTTGCAGACCTACTTTAAAACCGATTTTAAACAAAGACCAAAGAAATTTGCTTTATCCAAGATCAGGACAATTCTCAGGAACATATATTGAATTTGATTTGTCTTTGTTATATATTTTGTTGAGAAATATATCGGGGATAACTCCCCACCAGAAAGGATGGGGTAAACATCCAGATCCAACTGACCGATCACTTTCCGCCAACATCGACCGCATCAGAGAGACAAGAAATACCTATTGTGGACATGCACTGCGAGTTGCACTACCTGATAAGCATTTCCAGAAAATCTGGCAAGAAATGGCGGTCATCATCCGTGAACTTGAGGGATGTCTTCCAACAGGATGTACTACGTACACAGCTGAGGCTAATTCGATAAAAACTGACACTATGGACCCAGAGCAGGAAAAGAGACTCTTGGATATTATTGATCAACAGCATCAAGATCTGGAGTGCCTTAAAGGTTTCCATTTTCTTTTTTTTTGTCTACTATTGTGACTCTTCTTTTTTAATAATATGGAAAATTTAATAATTTTAAAAAAAATATTTATTAAGTTTGCATTCATATCATTTTGTAAGATTTCGATTTGTAGTTGTTTTTTTCTTTTTTTGTATTTTTCAAACGAATTAAACGGAAATTTAATTTATATCACATAAAATATGCTAATAAACTAATGAAAGGTATTGTTTAAGATTCAACCACTGAGATAATTAAAGAACAAGAGAAAATACACCAAGAACATCAGCTGCTACGAGCAGAACAAGATATATTGAAGTCTGATCTACAGCAAAAAGAGCAAGGGATGAGGTCTCAGCTTCACAGACAAGAAAAAGAACTAAAATCTGCGCTGCAAGAACAAGAAACCGAAGTTAAATATAATCATCAAAAACAAGAGAAGGAAGTGAAATCCATGCTGCAAAAACAAGATATCGAAGTTAAATCTGAGCAACAAAGACTAGATAAAGAGTTTAAATCTGCGCTTCAAACACAAGAATTTGAACTGAAGTCAGAAATACGTAGACAAGGACTTGAGTTTAACACTGAGCAACAAATACAGAAAAGGGGGATAGAAATGGTTACAGAACGTGTTGCTTCTTTAGGTAAAACAGCTAGCAATGTACAAGTACATATTACAGCCAGAAGTAATTTTGAAAAAGAAAAGATTAAATTTATTAAAGTATTTTTTCTGATGACTTAGAATTATATTTTTATGATTTAGCATTGTAAGAATTGTTTTGGATTAAACATTTGTGTACCATTTTTCCTTGAACAGAAAAACGTCCTTGTAAAAGAAGTAACATTTTCGGTAAGTCATCAGCATTTGTTCTTCGTATTAGAATAATCATTTGGAGTTCTATTTTTAAAAAAAAACCATCTGCACTGTTCTCAATAAATATGATATTCTTATGTTTTGTATTTAATATTCGCATTCTGCTTATTTTTATACAATATCTATTTATATCTTATATTGAAGGTATTCATGTGATATATGTAAGAATGCACATGGTGTGTAAATGATTGTAACGCAATACCTGGTGCGCTAATTTTCATAATCTTCCTTTTTCAGAAAACACCACAGCCATTCTTCAGACTCAAAAATCGAGAGGCGTGTACACTAGGACATCAGCTGTAGATAAAATTAAAGAAAAACTAAGCGAAAATAAAATCATCATTCTGACAGGAAAAGCAGGATGTGGAAAAACAACTACAGCTTACCAAGTGATGCTTGAGTTGTCGGAAGAGTCTTTAGAGTTGCTTTATAATCCTGTCATTATACATTCTACCGATGAGTGGTACCAAGTCATCAACCCTAATCAGCGACATATTGTTCTTCTTGATGATTTCACTGGATCTTCGAATTTCGATAGAGTAGCTCTTGATAAATGGAAGTCGAGCTTTGATGCAATATTTGCATGCACTACGAATGGTCATGTTTTAACGTTGATTGCATTAAGAAGAAACATATTGGATGAAGCCCGGAAGTATGACTTGCAAGGGTTTTTCCATGGAAAAGCAATAGTTGACCTCTCCCTAGATGAGAATATCACTATACAAGATAAAGAGGACATTTTCGCAGCTTATGATGCAAAATGTTCCTTAAAAAATTCAGTGGACTTATCTCCTAATGAAAGAAGGCAGATAGTTTGGTCTGATCCATATTATGGATTTCCTTTGACATGCTTCCAGTTCTTTTCCAGACGCGAATTCTACCAACTCGGTCCTTCCTTCTTTTTACATCCAAATGAGATTTTGTACAATTCAATAGAACACTTGCGAAAATCGAAATCAGACTTCAGTGAAAAGGTTTCCTATTGTGTTTTATGCTATGTTTTCATAGAAGGAAATATTATAAAAAATGCCATCAAGTTCGAATTGTTCGTGAGCATTTGTGAAAAACTGAGGCTTTGTAACATCCATGACACTGATATTTGTGATGCTATTGACGATTTAAATGGTTTATATCTATCAGATATAAAATCAAGAAACAAACATGAATTCTCACACGAAACTGTTCTAGAAACTGTTTTAGTTTCATTTGGGCAGTTAGCTCCTGATATCATAATAAAACATTGTAGTAGGATAAAACTACAGGAGTTAGTTCGTACAGAGAATTATGAATCAAAATCTGGTGAAGTCGTCTTGAAAATTCCACGACGTCACTTTGAAGACTTGGCTCAGAGAATGCTTCGTGGTGATGATGGTGACGGGAAGGAGGAGACTATCAATAACGTCCTTAATATCATTCTGTATCATCCTGCATGTCAGGATCCCGATTTTGTGTCTGTGTTGTTGAACCGCAGGTTATCCATCCGATTTGCGTATATTCTATCTCTGATTTGGGATTCTTACCCTGGTCAGCTACATATGAACTGCGTTGTCTTGGAGAAATTGTTGCATTACTATGGTCCTCATTATACCACTTCCGAACCCCTGCAAAGCTATGAACATATAATTGGCAAAGTCATAAGCTCTTACAGAATTTTTAACGGCATCACTGTGCTAGCTTTAACAGCAATGCAATTATCCGTTCCAAATTATCCTCTAGAAGAGCTTGTTAAAGTATTAAAGCAGAGATATACAACACCGTTTGTAATTTCTCGCCACCGTCTTGCTCATTTTTTGTCACAATATCTATTTCATTACAAAAATAAAGCTCTTGTGATGACATTTCTTCAATACATCAAAGCACATCCAGATTTCCATGACCTTCTTGGCCCTCTTTACGTTGCCGATAATTTTTCTTCTCCAAGTCATAATCTTCCTTTATATGGCAATAACAAAGAATTACCGCTTCACTGTTGTGTTTTATATGGATGGGAGGAAATGGTGAATATTATATTGGAAATCCAAAAACCATCAAAGACATCAAACAACTGGACATGTGCTCACATTGCTGCACATACTGGACGACCATCCTTATTGCAGAAATTTCTTGGAATGGGACAGAATATAAATGAAAGAACATCTGAAGGATACACTATGGTCCATACAACATTGCTCGGGCTCAGGTATGGGTGTAGAGTGGTTGAAACCTGGTCGTGGAATTTGAATGAAAACTTTCTCTATAGCATCCCCAAGATGTACCGTGTTTTATTCCCTGGAAATGAAGACTTTGAAAAAACTATTTTTATTTTACTTCAGCTTACAGCAAATTGTTTTAGAAGTGAACTTATCAAAAAAATTGACAAATTTGGAAATTGCATCGGACATTACTTAGTAATTCATAATTATAGAGATATTCTTGAGCTCCTTTTGGAATACAACAAAGATTTTGTTTTTCAGCGTAATATCAGTGAGCTCCCCACAACGTTACACGTTGCTGTATACCTCGGTAGACTGGAACTAGTGACGACATTGTGGGAGGCGGGAGTGCGTCCAAAAGAATCTGATCTCTCTCTTTTGCAGACACTAGAAAGCGGGAAAAAATTCTGTAAAAGGAAAATTGAGTACTCTCCAACTAATTTAGTCACCTTTGATCCGAAGGCATTTTGCCAGCTGGAAGAGGGAAGACAACCAGTGCCAGACATTAAACTCAAATGCATTGCGCCTGTCATGGTTGAATTTGGAAGCAATGAGGACTTCCACAGTGTGAACTATTTTCTCCAGAATAATCTTTAGACCTTCCTATCAATAATAACATTATTATAATGTTAAAATTAAACATGTAATTGCTGATTTGTTATTGCTCTTTATTGTACATGCATTTGTGAAAATAAAATTAACCATATATTTCAATGATGCTGGGTTCTTGCTTTCAAAATGCAATTTGCTTTTGTATTCATATGATCACTTGTGTAAATGTGGGCTTTTATATAACATTTGATGACACTTTACAAATAATAATAAATATACAGTACAGGATACGAGTTTTTCTCATTGCTCGGTGGAAAAAATGGTTGACATGTTCATCAGCTTATTGATATGATTCTTTTATTAAGCGGCGATTGAGCATTAGCGGATGAATAGGTCAATCATTAATGAAATGATTTATGGTATTAAACGTTGCATGATATGTATCAATAAGCGGTGTTATATCATTAGATGTTGCTACAATGCTTACAGTTTCCATAATGCCCAAAATTTACACAACACCATGTTTAAATTAAGTACAATATACCATGCCAAGCGTACCTACAATTAGACCATATTTTAGGAATCTATAATTCATTTATCCTATAGAATTAAAAAATCATCAATTCTAAATAGAATATATGTCCTATTTAAAATAATTTAGGGGTACTTTACTAACCATTACCACGTTTCTAACAACTCAAAACTATCCAGTTAATCTAAATTCAATTTTAACTTTCCACCATATCCACCATATACTATCTTCTCCTTTCCAACTCATTTAATATAGCCTCCTACTGAACTTCATTAGCATGAATAATACAACTTTTAAAAACCTTTTTATTTGGAACTAGTAATAATCCAAAACTGATTTTTTAAAAATGTTTTTGTATTAACATATACAGTATATTGACGAGTATTTATTCATAACATTTTTAAATAAATAATTACAGTGAGCTTTACAAGTTCATGTGTTGCGGATCACTCATTTTTTTGTGAAACCTTGTCTTCATGTGATAGTTATTTGGCATAATTATAAGTGAAAAAAATTTACCTTTTTATCATTGAACAAATAATTTGATACAAATACAGTAAAACTCTTTTTGTAAGAATATGAATATTGTGAATTCATGGATGTAGCGAAATTTGGTTGCATCCCAAGCTTTATAAATTTTATAGGCCACAGTGACTTTGTTATAAGGAAATCTTACTGGATATGCAAGATGATAATTTTCTTGAACAGACTTTCTCACATTATATTGATAGTAATAAAGTTTTCATTATTAAAAGTGGAGTACAGTTTATAAATCAATATATATTACATGTATTTTTGATACTCACTAAAACTTAAAGTTCAAAACAATAAATGAAGAAAATAACACGAGTGTTTCCTCTGATATTTCAATGTCTGGACCAAAATTTTTTTTTTCAAAAGCACAGCATAAAAAACCCTATAGAACTAGAATGCCTTGAATTTTGCATTAATATCATCCATCATACGTGGTGATGATACTGACAAGACATAGATGGAAGATTAAAATATCTATTATGTTTTAATTTCCATTTTTCATCACTCTGCATATTAGGACTATAAGTTTCTGTGTTGTTTAATCGAACATGTCCTTCTCAATGGAATATGCTCTTCTTCGATTCTATAAATGCGATCGCAGACCAACAACAACAATTGACCATACTGATGTGTCGGACTTAATTGAAAAAAAAAATATTATAGAATTTACATAAAAGGATTAGGGTTTTATCTTCTCATCAGATATATATAAATTGTGCTCTGATAAAGGTAATACAGTGTAATGAGAGGCAGATAAATATTGGTCTGCTAACAAGAAAGGTGCCGTAACGGTATCATGCACTTCATTATACAGTGGACCTTCAGATATCCAGACGCCAGATATCCAGATGCTTCAGTATCCGGACGATTTTTCTTCGGAACAGAATTTTTTTTATTGTAATTTGTTCTTGTTTAACTGGTTATTCAGATATCCGGACGCTTCACACATCCGGACAAATTGACTAGGACCAATTAAAGCGTCCGGATAAATGAGGCTCCACTGCATTCCCTTAAAAAAAAGATTATGAACTCTGGAATATGTATATGCAGAAGATATGCAAATTGATTTTTTAAATCCTTGAGGAAATTGTTCAAACGGAAACACAGTTACCTATAAATACATAAACTTCATTTAAATGAGAAACCATAAAACTGGACTTTTATGCTATATATTATATCGCGTTAAATTCCTTAAATTATCTTTCTTCATTAAAAAGATATTTTAATCAATGACGTTTTAAATAAATATTTAATAGTATGAAAAGAAGAAACAAATAAATGCAAATATTTATGTAAAATAATTTATTATAACTAAAATAATTGAATAGCTTTAGAAAATTTTCCTCAGTCTATAATATCATTTTCAAAATTTACATAAGGCCCTGACACTTATTTGGAAACGATAATCGTAATGATTGACTTAAACTGATACTCAGTTGTCCACAATACTTCTCCAATTCACTTATTACGGATTATCGCTTTCTGCGGCCAATTATTGCCTTTGTAAACTATCGTTTATTACATGTACTACCTACCTGAATTCTGGTCAAGGCAACGCGATACTTCCTGTTGATTGACCTGTTTGAAAACTTCAGTGACGGCACAATTGACGGGTGATAGGTGTCAAGTTTTAATCCCCACTCGACAATTATCCTTGTTTTAAAAATTAATGCATCTTTTTAGCAAGTTACAGGCCATATGATTTATTGTGAAACATTGTTGTAAATTGACATGATATTCGGTAAATGTTTCTTTTTTTACTTACATAGGCACGGTTTTAGTTGATTATTTAGTGATTTATAAGTCCTAACCAGACAGGTAGAATTTCAACTTGATGATATCTTAACTGTTGTGACCTTTGGCTTCTGATTTTTTTTCATAAATTATTGTAATGACCTTGAACTGCATGTATGACATTTGAGGACTTTGTTTCTTCAAATTTACGTAGTACAGCAACCAAGTTTGAGTCACAACTGCATATATTTACCAAGCATTCACATTTTTTGGCATGAATGTAATATAAAATTGACCCATAGCTGAACACTTTGTTTTCAGATTCAAAATACTTCACAGTGAAGGTGTTCCGTACGCTTACTCTACTATATGCTTCCGAGTGAATTAAAACTTATGTCCAGTCTCGCAAAAGATGCTTGCTCAAAAAAGATCCCTTACTTAGAAAAGTTTGCTTCTTAAATCAGTCGTTCAAATTTTATAGCATCGCACATTGAAAACCGGTCACGGTAGCCTAGTGGTAGAGCGTTCGCTTCGTGATCGGGAGGCCCGGGTTCGATTCTCGATCGCGGCGCCGCGTCATACCTAAGACGTAAACATAGGTAGTGACTGTTCCTTCGCCAAGCGCTCGGCACTAGAAGTGAAAGTCACGGGTCTTTCGGATAGGACCTTAAAAACGTAGGTCCCGTGTCACGGTAGGCGTTGGCACGATAAAGAACCCTCACTGCTCAATGGCCCTGAGTGCCGAGCATAGGTCTAAATTTGAAGCCCTTCACCGGCATCGGTGACGTCTCCATATGAGTGAAAAATTCTCGAGAGGGACGTTAAACAATATACAATCAATCAATCAATCGCACATTGAAACAACAGTTGTCTCTCTCAAATAGATCATGTTAATTAAATGTTTCCATGGGCGAGTTGTCCTTCTTAAGGAATTGTTCAAATGTAACAACTGTTTTATGGCCAAGAATTCACAGGAAGTTACACGCAGCAAAAACTTACAGAGCTGACCAGGTAATTTTCTTAATCCAGGAACAGTTATGAATATAACTACTCGGAAAAAAAAAATGATTTGATAAATTGTTGAATAGAAATGTAAAGGAGAGATCTACATATCAAACGTAGTGAATTATAACGATCGATGAAAATTGGGGAAAAGTTAAACCGAAAGTAGAAAAAAAATATAAAGAATATTAAAACCATTGTACCAAAAACTGAATAAAAGTCACATAAAATATTGCTGTGAAAACAATTATCTATATTTTTCATTTACAATAAATGATTCTAATTTCTCAGGTGGTCAGTAAGTGATACATACAAACATTGTGATGGGGATCAATGGACATGTTGAGTTAAGGATCGACAGATGATTACAAACAAACTTTTGTCAAAAAATATGAAATTAACCATTTGTGTTATGTTTTGATGAGTAAAATAATTAATGATTTTCACCGCCTAGTTTTTAGTTTTATATTCAAACTTTCACAAAAAGGGGATTTGAAGTGAAAAATATTTGTATAGAATAATAAGGCTGGTTTCAGAAGGGTAGAATTTTGAACATTACAGAAGGTTAACAATTTCTTAATATTCTAGAATTTTTTTATTTGCATCATTTGCAATAAAATTAAGTCAAAAAAATATAAACCGATCCAGGCATCCATTTAATTGTTTGTATCATCTGTCCTTAAGCAGTCAGGGGCATAACTTAAACAAGTTATTTTTTTTGTCTTTTCATTAAATCATACTGCATGAAAAGTGAATGAAATATCATTTATTATATATATACTTCTTTTATCACCAGACTACATATAGCTCTGCGTTTCAGAGTCATGTTATTTTGAGTAAATTAGAACTGTAGCACATTTTGAGCACTATGTACATTTTTATTTCAGACGAAATTGTAATTTTGGCTTATCTGAACGTTTGCGTGTGCTTGTTAGCAAGAATAACTATCCTACAATACAAGGTAACTATTGAGCATTGAAATTATTAAAAAGTAGAAATATTGATTTTATTTTTATTAATGCATACATGTAATAAACAAAAATTAAAACAAAAAAACCCCACTTAAAGATTTTCCCAAGAGTTAAGTAAGTAACAACTTAGTCTTCACGTTTAAATTCATAACTTTGAATGCACAATAGTAACTGATCCGTCAAAATGGTTTTCAATACAATAATTAATACTTGATTCTGCAACTTTGTATGTCTTTAACTTTCTCTGTTTTCAGGGGAAGATATAACAATGGCGTGCAGTAAATACATATCAACAAAGGAGACGACCCACGCCGCCCGTATGTCCAGATTGTTGTTGGGTCCATGCACAGATCTCTTCAGGGAACTTCTCAGGACCTTTATAATTGAAGCCCAATTTCCCCATGTCCTGAGAAGTTGTAGGGCTATCTTATTATCCATTATCAACAAAGACCAAAGGAATTTACTGTATCCAAAAACAGGACAATTTCAGGGAACGTATGAAAACTTTGATCTTTCTTTGTTATATATTTTGTTGAGAAATATATCAGGTATACCTCCCCACCAGAAAGGATGGGGTAAACAACCAAATCCAACAGACCGGTCCCTCTCTGCCAACATTGATCGTATCAGAGAAATACGATATAACTTTTGTGGACTTGCAGCTAGAGTAACACTTCTTGAACAGGATTTCCAGAGAATCTGGCAAGATATGGTGGTTATCATCAGTGAGCTCGAGGGAAGTCTTCCAGCAGGATGCACAAAGTATACAGATACAGCCAAGCTACTGAAAACCTACACGATGGACCCAGAGCAAGAAAATAGATATCTGGATATTATTGATAAACAGCATCAAGTTTTGGAGGATTTTAATCTTAAAAAAGGTAATTTATTTCAATTTTTAAAATACACGTATTACGATTCATAGGAAAATAATTAAAATATAATCTGGGAGGAAATGTATAGATTAGTTTCTCCAATTTCAGTTGTATATTAGCTTTTATTTGCACTTGGTTTATTTTTCATTTATGTTATATTATTATTAAGATAAACTGAAGTCTGATCTTCAACAACAAAGGCAAGGGATATGGTCTCAGCTACACAGACAATCAAAAGACCTAAATTCTGCGCTGCGAGAACAAGAAAGCGAATTTATATGTGAGCAAAAAACACAAGAGAAAAAGTTTAAATCTGCGCTCCAGAAACAAGAATTGGAACTAAAGTCAGAGATACGGCTAAAAGGAATTGAGCTTTACACCGAACAAAAAACGGCGCAGAAAATGGAATTAGAAATGAAGACAGAACGTAAAACCAACTTATTTTCTTTTTATTGTGGGAGTTAAAAGATTTATATACTCTAACTTCTTTAAACCAATTTTATTACATTAAATTAATATTTATTATATGTAGTAATCAATTTTTTGCACCTTTTGTTTTAAACCAAAAAAATCCCTATTGTGAAAAAACTAACATTCTGGGTAAGTCATTTCATTTTGTCTCTTGTATTGTTATTTTAAAATGAATCTTTTGCGCCATCCCCATGTAAAGTAATTAATAATATTTTTTTCAATTCCGTATTTATTATTCAAATTTTTAAATTTATTTCATGTAGTGTATGCATATTGTGATTATTAACGTCACATGTATATGTATGCAGTGCTACATATATAATTTTAAAACAAATAATATAGGGTTATTGAACTTATTTTGGTGAATATTGGCACAAGTTGCCTGTACAAATGCACGAGCTTGCGAGTGCATTTGTACAGCCAACAAGTACCAATTCACCAATGTAAGTTCAATTACTCTTTTATTATATTATAAAACATTTCCTCATAATTGATAATAATATTTCCAACTTAAAAACTCAAATTAATGATTTTTTTAGTATCAGTATTCAAATCAATACCTATTCTGTTTCTCCTGTAAGTGTTCAATATCGCATCATTCCGACGACCCTACCAAGCGTTATGATTTGCTTATTTAGATTTAATGAATCTAAATAACAAAACCTTTTCTATCCTTATTATAGGGTTTGTAATATGTCTTAATTACCCTAAAAATTTACCACGATGCTTACAAAGTTATATTTAATTTTCATTTCCAGAAACATTCCACATGGATGAGGTTCTCTGCAGACTCTCAAAAGAAGTCCAAAATAGAAATAAGCGGATTATAAGAATATACGGTGGAGTAGAAAAAGCAGAGAGTTTCTACAGGAATGTTATCGTTATTGTTTTTGAGGGTTCAGATGATCTTGATTTTGACACTTGGGAGGGGTATCCTTTAAAATGGAAACCGTGGAGATGTCCGCCAGAAGAAGGGGCTATCATTTCTGGTCGCGAAAAATCTGAATCATTCGATGACGTAAAAGTGTACGAGATCGAATCCCTTCTAGGAGAACATGCACGATTGCTGTTCAAAAATCATTCAAATTTGGAAGTGTTAAGCATATCGGCATACCGCTCTCAACAGAATGGAAATATTCTAGAAAAGCAATGGTGCATTGCATTATATTGCTCATGCAAAGGGGTAGTGCCTCTATTGGAAGAAGAATTTCCTAGTTCAATTGTAGGATGCCCAACTGATATCAGAGAGGGGTTCTTCTATTGGTTTCCAAATAATACAGGAAATGGATTTTCGAAAAACCCAAAGGATGTGCTTCAACCATTGCTAATGGGTTGTAGTATTGGAGGCAAGGGTAAGTTATGAGGAAAATATGCATTTGAAAAACTTTAAATCACCTCCTCTGAAACGAGGTAAAGTTAAAAACATTTGGATTTGAATGATTATGACCATGAGATATCATTAATCACGGCTCTGTTTTTCCTTTTGTGAAAATCTGGTTTTATTCTGGTGCAGATCTTCAACTCTAGCGTTAACTTTCTTCTTAGTTTCTTAATTTTTGCGTGTCTTCATTATGAATACTGTATACAGGAAAATGTTCGCCCCGGTTTTTTTTCGCCCCTTTCGCCCTTTCCTCATTTGGGCGAATTTAAAACGGGGCGAATTCAAAGAATACACTATAATTTCTTAAACAAAACTATGACTGGGATAATTTAAAACGGGGCTAAATTGTTTGCAAATGTGACTGGGCGAAAATAACATGGGCGAAAATAACCCTGTATACGGTAACTTATGACTATTTTCTAATTATACAAAATTTTATTCAAATATAGTGAATGGAATCGAGCAGCAGGTAGTTGTTCAAGAGAATTGATAGCTTTACTTTAGCACCATGAAAATGAAAACGAGAATTTTTATATCGCATGTGTTGCTTTTCACAAAATGATATGATGATTAATTCCTTGCGTATAATTAGAAATTAAAAGTAATCTGAAACCTTGTCGTGCATATTCAATCTGTTTAACTCAATAATTAGACAACTGAATTAAAGAAATACTATTTTTAAGAGCATATTTACAAAAAAAAAGAAATGTTTTGTTAAGTTTTCTCTATCTATTTATCTTTTTTGGTTTGGATGATGCTATTCACTCAGGTGATGATAGACAAGTAAGCCTTTTTCTGTTAAAAAGTCACTTCAGCCACTTATAAATGAAATCCAGAGAAGAAAGTTATATTCACTGGAAAAATAAAATTATGACAAAGAAAAGATTTTGGGGAAATTTTTAACGGCAACTATAATTTTATCAACACCATAAAGCTACTCACGTTAAACACAACTCATAGAAGAATTTAAATCTTGTATTTAACATACATTTGAACAATGTAATATATTTTACTGAAAGATACGAATTTTGTCCCATTAGAGTGTCAGTTAAAGTAAAAAAATAGTTCTCTGCTCCATACATTGTACGGGAATCCAGTTGGAAATTTCTTTAAGTATTGCATGTAGAATTAATTTACTATGTACCTTCATTTGCTTTAAGAAATAGAATACTTCTAGTTCACAGGCTTTGCACAAAAAACGCAAAAGATATTTTAAGTTTTCAAACGTGATATTCCTCAATATAAAACAGTGAAAATTATATACACAATTCTGTGAAGATGCACTGTGTATACCTTCTATCATTTATTTATTCACTCATTTATATTTCCTTATTACAATATATAAAGGACTACACAAGATTATTTCAAGTAAAGTTTTCATGAATTTATGGTGAAAACACAGTCGTGATATTTACCATAACACTAATATAGACGTAACACTTTCAATTTCGACATTGCAGACAAAAATTTGGAAGGAACACTTGGAGGTTTTGTTTGGTTTGAAAACGGTGCTGGCCAAGAGCGAGGTTTTATAACAACTGCTCACACATTTTTCGATCAACCCCAAACATCCAGCATAGAAATTGTTCAACCAAGTTACGGAATTCAGAATGAAAATAACGTCTGTGGTGTACATGTTAAATCTGTATTTCCAACACAGCAAGATCAGTACGGTGTATCAGTCGATGCATCATTAATAAAACTCACAGAACGTTTTCCTGACAGGGGTACATTTTCTGGGTATACAGTTGCAGACTTATCAATTTTAGGTAAGTATAGGTCTAGAAATATTTTCAACTGCTTCACAAATGCATCGTGGGGAAAAAATAACAGAAAATCAAAATTTGTGTTAAATAATAAAAACAAAACATCAATGTATATTTTTTGTAGGGTTTAGTAAAGAAAAACCACCAGAATATGACGCGGATGAAATTAGAGATTATCGAAATAACAAACATGTGAATGAAAGAGGTAATGCATGCTGTAAAAGTGGTACATCATCTGGATTTACAAAAGGATATTTGAAACTGAATGGATTGGCGGTTAAATACCATGATCCGTCCATTCCTTTCAGCAATTCTCCTTCATTTTGCGGTTTTCACTATTATTCACAACTGGAAATCAACCATCTCAAAGGATTGAAGGATTTTGCTCAGGCGGGGGACTCAGGGGCATTAGTGTTTCAAATCGATCCTCAAGGATGTGATAAAGATGACAAACTTGTATGCATTGGAATGGTTGTGGGGGGAACATCTTTTGGTACTACTGTTGTTACACCAATTGCTTCTGTTTTGGATGAGTTGAAAGTCAAGTTCTTACCATTGAAATTGGAAGCAATGGAATGTTGATTATAAGGAATTGTCATTCTCAATTAAAGGATGCATACAAACATTTAGATTTTAAGAAGAAATATATTTTAATGTTCATAAAATTAAGCCGAATTTTTTTTTGTGTGTAATATATGCGTTGAATAAGATTTTCGTTCAACTCTATACTGTTAACCAACTTTAATTTGCGTGCTAGTGATATTCACGAGTTTCACGATCTACTTTTCAAGTCGCGAATATTGATTGCCGTGAACCACTTATTTTTCTTTATTTTTCGTGGAAAATGTTCCTTTTTCCTGAAAAAATAATCGTCGCTGATTGATTTCAAACTGACTAATCTCGAATAAATGATCACACAGAAAATAGTTGATTTATTGTATATTACAGTGTTAAACGAGAATATATCTTAAGATAGACACGTTACAGCGATTGTATTTGGTTCTATGTGATATATGTGTCTTTGTTAATAAGTAACCTGTATCATTTATATCTGCAGCGTTTGGTTGAAAAGTTTTTCTTCAGTGATTGCAAACATTATATTATGTGTATCGATCAAATTATATTGTTAACTTATTATTTGTCGTGAAAATTGAAACTGTCATTTGTAAGGTATAAATTTAACAATCAAATAACAATAACCTAATTTACCGGGAAATGGGGAGATGGGTGATAACCATAACTCAACTGCAAGTATCAGTTTTGAGGACTTTACTTAACAAAGAGCTTTCAAAATAAATTTTGATTGTTCCTTTGCAAAATAGCGGGTATATAGACATTCACAATGACTCACCTTTATTTAGAAACAATTTATTTGGATTCCAAAAAGGGATTCTAAAGTCGATCCCAATTCACTCAAAATTCCATAATTCAATCTTCGAGAATAAGTGGAATGAATATTCTATATCGATAATAATTCAATATAAAAATATAAAATATTTAAATTCTCAATATGCATGACAAAAAGATTGCAGATTACAAATATTCATTGGTTAATTGTCTGTTAGAAAAATAATAATACAAGTGTAAGTAAATGGAATAAAAATGAATCACAACTGTGTGAGTTATGTAATGTATTAGAAGAAACTGAATAATTATTTTCCTGCGCAATTACACATTTAATAGAAATAAAGTATATTTGTTAATTTAAAGTTTTATGGAAAGGCAGCATGTGGGAATTTAAAAACGAACATGTATTGTGAATATTCTAATTTTATTTTTATGCTTTACAAAATATAAATGTTAAAGAAAGTTTGAATTCAAAGATGATAAAAAAAGCCAGAAGATAACTATAGCTCAGGTTTAAGATTTCTCATTTTACAGAACTCAAAAAAATGTACCAAAACAAAATGAATACATATAATTGCTCCAGCACTATATTATTAAACTCGAGTTAATTACGTATCTGTAGCATCTTACAGTCACCATGATCGACAATGCTGGTGTTGAATAAGACTATTTCGCTACCAGGATGCAATGTTGTTTTTTTCCCTACATATGATTCATTGTATGCCTTTTGCATTCAATTAAAATTGTTTTCTTTTTAAATTTGCTACAAAATACCACTGTTCTAGTTATAGAATGTGCTATATAAGAGACTGTTTGTTATGTAGGTATATGCATGATACATGTTTTTCTATATATAAAAGTAAGATTTTCTAATATTATCATAAAAAATAAATATAAATTGTAATAATAAATATAATCGATCTAAATAATGTGTTTTATGATGCATATATTTTAATAAAAGAGGGGAAAACCTTACATGAGAGCCTTCTTTGTTCAGTCCCCGCCTACTGACAGACACTATGACAATCCGGGATATTGACATGCGCAGGATCTGGCCCTTTCATTCGTAATAAAAAAGCATTTGGAAATAATAAAAATGTTTGAGAAAAGAGAACTGTTTGGAAAACATATTAGGATTAATGACAAACTCTGCTTTTATTTTTATTTTTCAATTGACGTTCTATATCTTTGTACTATCCAAAAATATGCCGTAAAGTATCGAAAGGTTTGTGAACTAATTGTGGAATTCAATGAAAAGGCCTATAAAATTATTAGATCCCGCCTTCATCCTTGTCAGTCATTAAATTTCTCATTTGAAAATAAACATTTGAATTATGATGAGGCTTATTATAATGATGGTCTGAGATATTCAGCAAATCCTGAATTGAAAAGAATTTATTCCTTATTTTAAAAGGACCTAAGGAAAGAAAAAGATTGTTTAAACAAAAGTACAATCAATGTTGAGAGCCGTTCTATGTATTGACTTGAATTTTTATTTAGTAGCTGTGAAACGCAAAGTTTAAGGGTTTCTCAAATCCCCTTTTGAAAAAAAAAACTTGAATACAAAAACTCAATATTGATAAGATTGGTTGTCATGGTTACTTGCCCTGAAGTTTAATATCGCATTTTTGAACATGTTAAGAGCAACGTTGTAAATGTTTATAGTAGTTTGAAAGAAGGTGAAAATGGCTGTTTTCGAGAACTGAAAGATTGATGTTTGAAATACATGACACACTTATTTGTGAAACCAACTATTACATAAGTCATGAGAAAAAAGTTATTGTTTTCTATCACTCTGCTAAATTAAAGTTTTTTTTTAAATGTTGAGCTATGAATAAAATGTAAGTCACGACTACTGTAGTTCGAGGTATATCATTCACACCAGAAAGAAAGATTAGTCTATATCTATAAATTTCTTTTTCATATATTCACATTTTGCAAAGAATCGAAATCAGATAACCTTGACCTTGATTTTTGATCATTTGTTTAAGGATAGATGATACAAACAAAAAAAAAATGATGCCTTGATTGGTATATATTTTTGTTATTTTTTTCATTGTAAATGATGCAAATAAAAATTTTCTAGATAATAAAGAAATTGTAAACTTTCTGTGATGTTCAAAAGTCTGCCCTTCTGAAACCTCTACAAATATTCTTCACTTCAAATCCTATTTTAGTGAAGTTTTGAATTAAAAAAATCTTGAAACTTATTCATTTTACTCATTTAAACATTACCCAAGTTGTTATTTTCCAATATTTTTACCGTTCACGGTAACTCTAGAGTTACCGCCAGAGCGCTCGCTCCGTGATCGGGAGGTCGTGATTTCGTATCTCGGCCGCGGCAGACTTAAGTCGATAAAAATGGGTAGCAACTGTTCTTCAACATGCGCTCGGCACTTAGTGAAAGTTGCTGGTCCTTCGGAAGAGACCTTAAAAACCAAGGTCCCGTGTCAGCGGCAGGCGTTGGCACGATAAAGATCCACCACTGCTCAATGGCCCTGAGTGCCGAGTGAAAATTTGAAGCCCTTTACCTGCATACGGTGACGTCCCCATATGAGTGAAAAATTTTTGAGAGGGACGTTAAATTTTTGACATAACTTTGTTTGTATCATCTGTCCTTGATTTAAAGTCCAAATCATGCTCTGTTTTGCAACAAAGTTAAGGTTAAGTTTAAATGAACTCTCTGCCTGAAATTCTATCTGTAGCTCACCTTTATGTTTAAAGGGTTTGTTATAGACAAAAAAATGTTTGTATGCTTTATTGTTCAAATTTGACATACATGAACAACCAACGGCATCTTTTCAATCCAATGACAAATTAAGAGGTAGCTGGACAAAAAAGGAAAATAATTGGATTCAGAATTTTGTACTTAAAAGCAGAAAAAAAAATTAATCATTCCTTATCTGCGCGGTTTTTTTTTTGGGGGGGGGTGTAAGGAGAAATAATCATTTGACAATTGACCGTACAACATAATTCTTAACCCTATAAATTATTATAATTATTTATATCCTTAATGGCAGAGATTTTAAGCACCGCCTTCAAAAATACCTGGTTTTGGTAGCCCTGTCAATCAAGTGCATGAAAGTCCATCATTGGATGCTGGAACTTGATTGACACTTACTTACTGGTCCCTGTGTATACCCTGTACACATTGTTTGGGACTTGGTGACCTAATTAACTTTTGATCCTTTGATGTTTACTGAACATGGTATACAGGAACTGTATTACTATGAAAACATTTAGATTTATAATATATGAACTAAATATACCTTTACCATTTGAAAGGATTATAATATAATATGCATTTAAAAATAAATATATAAACATTAAGTACATAAAACTTTTTAAAAATCAAATTTCGATATTAATTTTTATATCCTAATGGTACTGTAGACACATTAACTTTTGATCCTTTGATGTTTACTGAACATGTTATACAGGAACTGTAATACTATGAAAACATTTAGATTTATATTATATGAATTAAATATACCTTTACTATTTGAAAGGATTATAATATAATATGCATTTAAAAATAAATATATAAACATTATAAGTACATAAAACTTTTTAAAAATCAAATTTCGATATTAATTTTAATATCCTAATGGTACTGTAGACAAAATTTTCACGAATTGTGGTCATTGCTCTGTATTATCTTAAGGAATTCTATAATACGCGAGAATGACATTCTGTCTCGCATAATTAGGCGAAAATTAAGTTCTTGTGATTTACAGTAATCCAAAAGTGGGAATATAATTGATAAAGTTCAGAGCAGCACCTTATGTGTAAAGTAATTAAATTAAAAAAAAATATTTCTAATCATGGGTCACATTTATTTTATTTTTTTTTATTTAGATAAGAATTTACAAGCAATCTTTTTTAGCGTGTTATATGGTGACAAAGCCTTATTAAGGTTAGGATAAACCTAGATATTTTTTTTAGTAAATTGTAGTGAACACAGCTTTCTTTTGGTTTAATAGATGGGATCCTGGGGATGAAGGAATTAAGTCTAATTTGGTTGTTACATGAATTTGTTTATTTCAATTAATTAGCACATTCACTAACATCTAAAACTTTGTTTTAATATTTGAATTTATAGTATGATATCATAATTTTTTAAATGGTTAGGGGTGTTTTGAAACAGTCAAAAATAAATCAATATATAATTGAAAAACCTTTTTACTACTAATTTTAAAATTGTCTCAAAATCTCTAACACAGGTAAAGTTTGACATCTGTTGCTCAAGATGACCACAGGTAGACTGCTAGCCCCCAAGGCATTCACACCTGTACAAAATAAGCCCCTCCCTCACCTGGAATTTACCACCCGGTAAAAAAATCTCTGCCTTTAAGTATAGGAAATAAAAATACAAAATTGGTAAACTTTATCATGACACTGATCCATCAGAAGGGATTTCAATACAAATATTACATTCTTTGCTACTTTTTCTATAACTAACGATCTCTCTTTTGAAGTGAAGATTTAAAATGGCTTGCAGTAAATACATATCAACAAAAGAGACAACCCACGCCGCCCGTCTGTCAAGATTGTTGTTGGATCCATGCACAGATCTTTTCAGGGATCTTCTCAGGACCTTCATAACTGAAGCCTAATTTCCATATGCCCTTCCAAATTTAAAGCTACTTTATTACGAATTATATTATCAACAAAGACCAAAGAAATGTGCTTTATCCAAGTTCAGGGCATTTTTTGGGAACATATAAAGAATTTGATTTGTCTTTGTTATATATTTTATTAAGAAATATATCAGGAATACCTCCCCACCAGAAAGGATGGGGTAAACATCCAGATCCAACAGACCGGTCCATCTCTTCCAACATTGACCGCATTAGAGAGACAAGAAATACCTATTGTGGACATGCACCCCGTGTTGCACTTTCTGATAAGGATTTCCAGAAAATCTGGCAAGAAATGGCGGTCATCATCCGTGAACTTGAAGGATGTCTTCCAACAGGATGTACAACGTACACAGCTGCGGCTCACCTGATAAAATCTGACACGATGGACCCAGAGCAGGAAAAGACACTCTTGGATGTTATTGATCAACAGCATCAAGATTTGGAGGACATTAAAGGTAAAATTTCCCAGATGTATTTTTTAAAACCCTGAAATCATTTTAATTTCATTATATTGTGTTAGAAATTATTTTGACTATTATACAATACCTACTCAAACTTTCAGTTAGTTTATTTTTATTAATAAAAAGAAATTCATTTATAAAATAGAATTATGAAAATTAACCAAAAGAGATTTATTGTTTAAGATACTACAACTGAGATAATTAAGAAACAAAATAAACTACACCAAGAGCATCAACAGCTTCGTGCAGAAAAGGACAGCTTGAAATCTGTGTTACAAGAACAGAGGCATGACTTTCGATCTCAGCTAAAAAGAGTGGAAACGAAATTTACAAATGAACAAGAAAGAAACGATAAAGAACTGAAATATGCACTCCAAAGACAAGAAACAAAACTTAAATATGGAGAACAAAGACTTGATAAGGAGTTTAAATCTGCCCTGCAAAATCAAGAAAAGGAACTGAAGATAGAGATGGAGAGACAAGGTCTGGAGCTAAATATTGAGCAACAAATGCAGAAAACTGAATTACAAGTGATGACAGAACGTCTATCAGTTTTAGGTAAAAAAAAATCCGAATGCATTTGCACCTTCAAGACTATTTCATAATTAAAATAATGTTAAAGACTACAATTATTGAAAATTTACGAAAATTATCTATAGCAATTTGGGATAAAATTCATTCTTTTTGTGCCAAGAAGCTGAAAGCACACCTATACTTAAAAAAACTAAGCAGTAAAAATATAATATGTACAACAATTCTTAGAAAGAGAATTTTAAGTTAATCTTCAGAATAATTGTTTGTTTGCCCTGTGAGAACCAATTGGCCAAGAATTACTTATTTTAAGCTCTAAGATGTATCACTTCATGCATTCGAGAAAATATTTTTTATCTGTGACAAAAAAATGTTTACCTACCTACTGTTCCACCATTCATAGTCAATGATTTCTGATTTCATACTCTCTTAAGAAACTCGTGGCCTACGGTGATATCAAAAGCAAGGACTGTTTTTTTTTTCAAATGTATGGATTTGTGTTGCACGACACCGTTCGATGAATTGCTTTTGTAAATGAATATATTTGCGATCTGGAATGAAAAATGCAAGTAAACAATGATAAGTAGCATCACATGTAATTTTGGAAATGTAGATATGGTGTCATTTAATCAAAAACTGATTTGCAAAAAAATTGACCGGTAAGGAATCTATATTGCAAAAATGCAGATTTACACTTAAATGACTATTAACTTAATTCGACACCTTCTTGTTTGTAATTCTTTGAACTTTGAAATTTCTGAAGACGCTTTCTTATTTCTAGACATGTCAAGGATCCTAACTCACTTTATATGTGGAAAATAACTTAAGGTAAAACCAAAGGCCACACTTTTGAGGATCAGTAACCCTTCACTATCAAAAGATGCCTACCAACCAAAATTTGAA
Organism: Saccostrea glomerata; assembly: GCA_003671525.1. Taxonomy (NCBI): domain Eukaryota; kingdom Metazoa; phylum Mollusca; class Bivalvia; order Ostreida; family Ostreidae; genus Saccostrea; species Saccostrea glomerata. The sequence continues at coordinate 74,202 of PRKT01001064.1, read as the reverse complement.
TTCTTCTTCGGTCAAAATAGGGCAAACAAACATTATTTGAAAGTTAAATCTGTCTATTTTTTAAAGTGAAAGTAAAAAAAAATATAATTCTCATGAGCAAATGAAAAAAAAAAAAAAAAAA
>PRKT01001064.1:59880-74046 GCA_003671525.1 Saccostrea glomerata | reverse complement strand
AGCAAATGAAAAAAAAAAAAAAAAAGTAAAGTTTACGAACAATAATCGATCTCAAAAAAGTTACTTATAAAAACAAAGAATGAACTCTTTGCAAGAAGAATGTTCGCGATTTTTTTTCATATCATATGACCTATTCTTGATTCCTTTTTTTATATCTTAAACAGAAAATTATTCTGATTGTGAGAGAAGGAACATTTTGGGTAAGTAGTTCGAAATGCTGCTGTAATCAAGATTCCAGAGCGTATGATTTTTAATCTGTCCGCCCGTCTGTCTGTTAAAGCTTTTAGTCTGCTTCACCTCACAATCTTTAACCTTGCCTAACCTTTAAAATGGTTAGCACTTGGGCTTTCATGTTTCAAATATATATTCCTTGTTATAAGACCTATCTGTAGATTTCAGCAATAACACTTTATTTATTTATTCAAAGAATTCAACAATTAAAGAACTAAAGATATTATAAACGATTACAAAAACCTCTAAAATTTCGAGATTTAAAAGTTTTAACAAAAATTGAAGCATTAAGTTATGATTGAAGCTAGAGGCCTTTATTTCTATAGTGATTTCATATTTTTGGATTGATTTGTCGAGGGCCACTTTATTCATATGTGCATATATACTGAAATGAAAAAGAAACGCAGGGTAAAATTTTGAGGTGAATTAAATTCATTTTTCTTTTAATATTTTTCAGTATTCCTATCTAACATTTAAAAACATCTTTCAAAAAGATATAATAAATATCCCATTTGATTTTGTTTAATAATTAATGAGTTATTGAGGCTCAAATGACGATACCCCCCAAAAGTCAAAATTCGAAAACTCTTATTGTCTTCAATGTCTCTCCCGCGCATCTGTCATGGCCCTTATTTCTCCTTTGCTTGGAATTCATCAGAGTGTTTATCTTTCAATCCCTAGCTATATTGGACATGGGTAACTATGCGAAAAAAATAGTCATACAACGTGCGCATGCGCCAATGAGAGGAACACATCAGTAAGTTGACAGGCTCAAAAAACCAAATTGCGGAATTGTTTTCTTTCAGTTTTCGTGTGAACGTAATGATAATGATAGTCTACTGTATAAAAGGCGGTTTTCGGGGTAGCAAGGTGGCAATTTAAAAGATGACAGGACGAATAACCCGCTCGTAACATGACTCTGATTCGCGTCAATGTCATCGTAACGGTTGATTGAATACAGTTCCAGGCCCTCTCTGACAACGGGTTAAAAGTTTTACGGGAAAAAAATTACAAGAAACTGCTTAGTTACCTGTTGTTGCCTTTTTCATTAAATCAGCAGTTCGAAAATCAGACCCCATCGAACTTCTGTAAACTGCACCAATATTGCAAGAAATTCATATCGTCTTTAAATATTGAAAAACAATGTGCATATCTCAGGTGCATCAAATGGTGCAACAAGATTTGTTGACAAACTCGTCGTCATCAAATTGCACGTGTTTTGGGCTTTTTAGCGTTTTCCCTATGTGACGTCATAATTTTTACGTTTGAGTAATTCTGAACACTAATTTCGGTTCACAGTACATGTAACTAAGTTTCTCATCTAACCGATTTTCGTAAGTTTCGGTCAAGCGGTCAAAATTTTTTCCGAATATTAAGTTACCCTGCGTTTCTTTTTCCTTTTATTATGTTCTATCTTTAATACACAATACTTTTGATCTCTAGACCTTGACGCATTGAATACATTTGAAAACAATATCCCTTTTTGAACTGTTGTTCAGGGGACTGCGTGTTTCCAGATGATATTTTATTACTTTCATTAACTTACTGCAATCCATTTAGAAAATAAATCGTTTTTCAAATTATATACACTCACATATTTTGCTTTGAAAATTACATTTAATTTAAGTTTTGCCATTACACCAGAATGAATTCCCTCCAGAATTTATAATAAGATTTAGATTATATTACTTATGAACCTTTTTTTCAGACATCACAGCAGCAATTATTAAATCTATAAAATTCCGCGGTGTCTATATAAGGACATCAGCTGTCCACAGAATTATAGACAAACTCAAAGAAAATCAAATTGTGATTCTAACAGGTAAGGCGGGAACTGGAAAAACAACGACAGCTTACCACGTGATGTGTGAAATATCAGAGGACTCCTTAGAATCGCCCTATACACCTGTGATTATAAATTCAACGGACGAGTGGAATAAAGTTGTCAACCCAAACCAACAGTTTATTGTTTTCCTTGATGACTTTATTGGATCGACAAATTTAGATAGAATAGCAGTTGAAAAGTGGAAGTCGAAATTAGATGCAATATCTGCTTGTGTTTCGAATGGTCGTGTTATTGTCTTGATTGGGTTAAGAAGAAGTATTCTAGACGAAGCCAAAATGTATCTGATGCAAGATTTTTTTCACGATAAAAATGTCATTGTTCTGTCCATCGAACAAAATCTGACGAATGAAGATAAATAGTAAATGTTTGATGCATTTAATGCAAGGCACTTTCTTAAAGATACATTGGAATTAGTTCCCGAGGAGAGAATGCAGATAATATGTAGTGATCCATATTATGGATTCCCTTTCACATGTTTTCAATTTTTTTCTAGGCGCGAATTCTATCAACTTGGTCCTTCCTACTTCTTACGTCCAAGTGAGTTGTTGTATAATGCGATAGAATACATGCGAAAGTAGAAATCTGACTATATCGAAAAAGTATCATATTGCATTTTATGCTACGTATTCCTTCAGGGGCACATAAAAAAGAATACTATTAGTTACGATTTGTTCGAAAGCATTTGTGAAAAAGTGAAAATATCATGTGTCCTTGAAATTGATATCTCAGATGCTATTGATGATTTAAATGGTGTTTATCTATCAGATATTAAAACAAAGCATGAAACGCGCGGGTATGTAAAGGCAGCACATGGATCAGAATTCGGCGAATTAACACTTTTTTATGCTTATGTAACACTAATAAATGGGAAAAGTCAAAGATAAAACTTTTGCTTTGATTATGCATTCTATAGACTTCAATGGGACTTACACTACAGGAGGCACTTCACCACGACGTCTATAATTAGAAAATATACCTTAATGTAAAAGTGAAAAGTTTAACACTACCCCGGGGATAATAAGTTGCAATTTGTAATAATAATTATGTTAAAACATCTCTGTACCATGAAAAGTGCTGCTAGAATCGTACTGTACTATTATAGAAATAATTATTCAACAATTTCGGACGAAACCTTCCCAAAATTTTTACATTTTGTTCATAACATTGAAAGAAAAGCATCACTTCCCGTAAACCATACGATTCTAGCAGCACTTTTCAAAAACAAAAGAATAAGAAATTTAGATAGAAACAAAAATTAAGTTTCAAAGTATGCGGTGTAGTGTTGAACTTTTGCATCTTTTTTGTTACGAACGACAGAGGAAAGGCTAATCGGCAAGTAAACACACTCCCTGCTATAATTTTACGAAGAAATTGCAAAATTATATTACCATACCTTATTCATACGCTTTCTTCCCACAAGAATCACACATGATATTTATTCTAAATGCTTTTAAACTCCGATTTCTTGTGTTTGTTTACATCAATTCTCGTTACGATTCAATTTCACTCTGCTACTGCATGATCAACAGTTATGACGTCACGGGATTGGTATGTAATCCCTGTGATAACTACAGAGGCCCAGGAACGACAAAATTCCGTTTATATTAAGTCTCTGCATATTTTGATTCATTTTTACGACTTCAAATCAATCTTAGATATCGATTCTAAAAAATTATTGTCTCTAAACCTCACGTCATATAGCTTACTATGACGTCATATCATATAGGCAAGTTGAATATTTGGTTGTAACCTTAACCTACCTGCGCGGTTTTAGAAACTGTTCTAGTGTCATTTGGACAACTTGCACCAGATATCAAAATAAAACAGTGAGGTAGAAAAACATTTAATGAATTAATCCGTACACAGAATTATGTTTCAAAACCTGGTGAAGTCATCTTGAAAATTCCAAAGCGTCACTTTGAAGACTTGGCTCAAAGAATGTTACGTGGTGATGATGGTGACGGGATAGAGGATGAGGATTTCAGCAATATCGCCATTACCCTTTTTATGCATCCTGCATGTCATGAATTAGAGTTTGTGTCCGTGTTGTTAAATCGCGATGTCTCCTTTCGTTTTTGGCGTATCATTGCAACGTTTTGGGACGGCTTACCATGGAATTTATCCACAGATGGCACTTTGCTGAAGATAGTATTAGAGTATTATGGTCCTCATCATATTACTTCTATATCATCACAAAGGTGTGAACAAACTTCAGGCAAAATAAGCAAGTCTTGTGAAATATCGAACAATATCACCCCGGTAGCGTTAACAGAGACACGGTTATCCGTCCCTGATATTTCTCTGAATGAAGAAAATATTGTCTCTACAAGGAATTGTACGCCAGAGTTTGTGCTTCCTGTTGACCAGCTTTCAATAATTTTATCGAATTTGGTATTTAATTTCAGAAATAAAGCACAGGTGATGATTTTTGTTCAGTACATCAAAACACATAAATTACACTGCATTCTGGACTCCCTTGATGTTTGTGAACTTTTCCTTGAATGCCTCCGTGTTACATGTAGTAAAATTGATGTATGTAAAATGTTTACAGAAGCACCACTTCATTTTTGTGTTTTACATGGCTGGGAAGACATTGTAGATATTATTTTAGAAATCCAAACACCTCAAAAGACAACAAACAAATGGATATGTGCTCATATTGCTGCACACACGGGTCGGCCATCATTATTACAGAAATTTCTTAGTTTGGGACAAGATATTACTGAAAAAACAGCTGAAGGATACTCTGTTTTCCAAACCGCATTGCTTGGACTTAGATATGGGTCAGGAGTTGTTTAACATTGGTCATACGCAAGAAATCGAACCTTTATTCTTAGTTTTTTAGAAACATGCAATGTTTTATTTCATGGAAAAGAGGAATTTGAAAAAGTAGTACATATTTTACTAAAGACAAAAACAAATGGTATAACAAGTGACCTACTTGAAGAAATTGACGAGTTCGAAAACAGTGTCGGACATTTCCTTGTGATGCATAATTATAACGATATTCTTGATGTTTTTCTTGAAAATAAAGAGTTTATCTTCAAACGTAACATCAGTGAGCTTCTTAAAACATTGCACATAGCAGTATACTTTGGTAGACCGGAACTAGTGACGAAGTTGTGGGATCCAAGGGTACGTCCACAAGAATCCGATCTCTCTCTTGAAAAGACGCTAGACAGCGGGAAGGAATTTGTCAACAGAAAAATCGAATATACTCCTATATGGATAGATGATGACGGAGGGAAATTGTGCTGGAACGAAAAAGGAGGAGAAATACACAAAAAAAAACTCACATGTATTGCCTATATGAGGGTTGAATTTGGAAGCGATGATGACTTCAGTGTTGTTTAATGTTTTCTCCAAAATAAACTTGATATTTAGATTTTGTTGGAGTTAATTAAAAGAAACTCACAGAAGAGTTAAGAGGTTTATTTAAATGTTAATCGTGTCTAAGGTCTAAGCACTTAATTAATATAAGTCGTGTATAAGGTCTAAACACTTAAGTAATATAATATATGAAATGAACATTGATTCTGGAAAAAAATTGAACGCTGATAATTTATTTTTTTTAAGAAAACATAAATTGACAGTGCAATCAAAATATAGCATCTGATGAAATCATGTGTAGGCAGATCAATCTTCCTTTTTCAGAAAATACGCTCTTAGCCTTTAAAGACGAAATTTTGATCATTGTACAGGTTTGTGTGTTCATTATGGACTTCATATAATCAGTATTGAGTGGTATCATGTTACAATCATGTCATCATCCATTTTTGACATTCAATTTAATATTTTCCCCGAAAATGTTGATATGTGTTTTTTTCCTGCATATTCAAAAAATTCTGGCAGTTATTATTAAAAGATATACGAATAAAATACTTTCACCACAATTTTTTTGATAACAATCTTCTATACAAAAGGAATGTTACCTATAATACATGTACTCAATTCTTAAGAGAAAACTGTTTTTTTTTATGTTTATGTTTTCTAACATTTGCTATTTAAATAAATAGATAAGACTATGAGTTATTTTCTTGACTGACCTTTACCTAATTTGTTACTGCGAATTGATCTGAGTATATATCTAAAAAATCCAAATTCAAAAGACAAACTCAACCTTTTATCAAAAGCGCTTTCGCCCAATGCGGGCTCATCGGTAGATTTGAAATTGTAAACAAGATGCACTGTACATATCTGAAAATATATTCGAATACAAAAAAGTCTACATAAAGTCTACATATAGGCGATGTTTTTATGAAAAATGGAATTTGCGAAAATATATCAAAACTTGGAAATATGCTTTGGTCGGTCATAAACAGTGTCGTTAATTTCGGTATGATAATCATATTGAAATCGAATCAAAGAACAAGTCTCAACAAGGCATTATCTGTGGTCCCCCGTTGCTAGGCAAATTTTAAATTTTCTTTAAAAAAAACTTCAAAAAGTTAATTCTTTTCGTCTGTAGTTTTTGCGCCAATGTTTAAACATGTTAAAAAAAAATTAAAAAGACAACACTCGAAGCTATGTTTTAAAGGTGGGGTCCTTCGATTTTCATAAATATGAAAAGAAATTCGTGACAGATACGCAATTCACAGCTTTCGTAAACATCGAACACAGGTTTGTTCAAAGTCGAGATCAATACATACTGTAATGCGTATATTTTATTAATATAGATTGTGTGACAATATCTTTGTTGAACAACATTGCGCTCTAAGTCTTTTACTTAAAAATATTATGATTTTGAATCTGTTCGGTGAATACATTTACATAAGATTTACGTCTTGTTGACCTGCTAAGAATAGATAATATGTCACGTGATTCCGTAACTTCACGGGTGAATACCTCCGCATGTAATCGCAGTTTTACTGGGCAATGCTAACAGCACACGAATCAATGAACGTATACGTATAAGTATATTATAAATACATATTTAATCACTTTCTAGGAGATACCAAAAACTCTGTATTTATATGAATAATCACGCATTAATAATAATGTTTAATTTTTCAAATCAAAATGGGTGATTGTTTGACTCCGACTCCTAGATAATCGATTTTATTTTTCAAGTTTGGAATAGTTTTCTATTTTTCTTTCTCATAATCAAACTTTTGTTCAGGTATCTATTCTTGTTAATTTTTTTCTCAGTTTCCGCTTTACAAAAGAAAAGGAGATTATTTCTGTGTGTATTGCCGTAAATTATTATTCGATCGCTTGTACTTTTATTTGAATTATCATATAAAAGTAATTTAGAGTAAAAATGTTTCTACATTTTATCATTATTACATCTTATTATTTTTACACATCGTATATTGTTTATTGTTTCTTATCTCAATCTACAGCTCACCATGTATTTCTTTATATTGTACCTAATTTAAATGTCTCTGCCTATTTATCTTTAATGGGAAAACCGCACTCTGATCGAAAGAAAATATTCCAGGGAATTTGTATGTGCGGTAGGTGCTGAAAATTGGCTTCTATTTTTTTTATACTCAAAGTCATGATAAAGATAGTACAAATTTTGATTAGAAGTACGATGTTATACACCGTGAAAATAAAAATAATGATTCCATATCTTCAAGTATTTCCTTTAAATAACGGCGAAAAAGGGACCAAGCTACTAGTTTTAGTGGAAAAATCTTTTTCCCTATGGACATAAAATCTGAATACTACATTAAAACGAATTATTGTCCGCCATATTTCTCTAATCGTCAATATCAATACAACCCTGTAATTTTTTCCTAATTGACGAGACCATTTGTTCCAAAAAAAATAATAATTTCGCTAAATGTAGATATTGCCTAAAATACTATATAATTAAATCTTAGATCTTTAAATTTAATATTTGCTTATTAATGCAATTTTACTATCTACTAAGATAACGTTTGTCAAAAAAAATGGTGATCAACAGTATTTGTGTTTTTTTTAAAGTGAGAATAGACAAAAATGGCTTGCAGTAAATACATATCAACAAAGGAGACAACAAACGCTGCTCGTCTGTCCCGATTATTGTTGGATCCATGCACAGACCTCTTCAGAGAGCTTCTCAGATCCTTCATAACTGAGGTCTAATTTCCTCATATTCTCCAAAATGGCAGAGCAATTTTATTATCAATTATTAATAAAGACCAAAGGAATTTACTGTATCCAAAAACAGGACCATTTCAGGGAACATATGAGGACTTTGACCTTTCCATGTTATATATATTCTTGAGAAATATCTCGGGGATACCTCCCCACAAGAACGGATGGGGTAAACATCAAGATCCAACAGACAGATCCCTATCTGCCAACATTGATCGCATCAGAGGAATACGAAATACCTATTGTGGACATGCACCCAGAGTCACACTTTCTGATATGGATTTCCAGAGAATCTGGCAAGATATGACGGTAATAATCCGTGAGCTCGAGGGAAGTCTAACAGCAGGATGTACGACGTATACCGATGCAGCCAATCTGATTAAAACTGACACTATGGACCCAAAGCAGGAAAAGAGCCTCTTGGATGTTATTGATAAACAACATCAAGATTTTGAGGGCCTGAAAGGTTTCCATTTTCCTTGTTTTTGGTCAAAATAGTGCGAGTCTATTTTATTTCATAATATTAAAAGTTTAATAATGTTTAAGATAAAGAAAATGATTTGGTTTGGATTCTATACCATCTTATTTTAGCTTCGATTTGCAGTTGTATAATACCTCTTTAACGCACTCAAACGAGAATTTAATGTTTTACAATATATGTAAATCAAGTGATAAAAATATTGTTTAAGATTCAACAACTGAGGTAATAAAAATACAAGAGAAAATACACCAAGAACATCAGCTGCTCCGAGCAGAACAAGACATATTGAAGTCTGATCTACTACAAAAAGAGCAAGAGTTGAGGTCTCAGCTACACAGACAAGAAAAAGAACTAAAATCTGCGCTGCAAGAACAAGAAACCGAAGTTAAACATAAACATCAAAAACAAGAGGAAGAACTGAAATTCATGCTGCAAAAACATGATACCGAAGTTAAATCTGAACAACAAAGACTAGATATAGAGTTTAAATCTGCGCTCAAAAAACAAGATTTTGAACTGAAAACAGAAATACAGAGACAAGGATTGGAGTTAAACGCCAAGCAACTAATACAGAAAAGGGGGATAGAAGTGGTTACAGAACGTGTTGCTTGTTTAGGTAAAACAGCTAAAAATGACTACGTACCCATTAAAACAGCTTAAAATAAGATGAATGATAAAAGTTTAAACCATTTCTTTTGAATCGTCTTGAATTATATTCTGTGTGATTTATCAATGTACGAACTGTTTGGATAAATCTTTATGTACCATTTTTCCTTAAACAGAAAAACGTCCTTGTGAAAGAAGTAATATTCTCGGTAAGTCATCCGAATTTGGATTTAATCATTTAATCATCTGGAGTTCCATTTCAAATTAACCTTCAACCTCTTTAAATGTGATATTCTTACAAATTGTATTTATTATTCGGATTTTGCTTATTTTTATGCATTGCACATTGAAGGTATGTACGTGATTTATGAAAGTATGAATATGATGTTTAGATAATTATATAACAAGATCTGGTGAGCTTATTTTCATAATCGTCCTTTTGCAGACAATACCACAGCTGTTCTTCAAACCCAAAAAACGCGAAGCGTGTATATAAGAACATCAGCTGTAGATAAAATAAGAGAAAAACTCGGAAAAAATAAAATCCTAATTCTAACAGGAAAAGCAGGATGTGGGAAAACAACCACAGCTTACCAAGTGATGCTTGAGTTGTCAGAAGAATCTTCAGAGCCGCCCTATAATCCTGTCATTATGCATTCTCCCGATGAGTGGAACAAAGTTATCAACCCGTATCAGCGACATATTGTTCTTCTTGATGATTTCATGGGATCTTCGAATTTCGATAGAGTAGCCCTTGATAAATGGAAGTCGAACTTTGATGCAATAATTGCATGTACTACGAATGGTCAAGTTTTATCACTGATATGTTTAAGAAAGAACATTCTAGTCGAAGCAGAAAAATATGACATGAAAGGCTTTATTCAGAACATCACAGTAATCGACCTGTCCATGGACCAGAATTTTACATTGCAAGATAAGGAGAAAATGTTTGCAGCTTATGAAGCAAAGTGCTCTTTTAAAGACTCCATTGACTTACATTTTAATGACAGAAGCCAAATTGTTTCTGCTGTTCCAAATTATGGATTCCCCTTGACATGTTTTCAATTCTTTTCTAGGCGTAAATTCTATCAACTTGGTCCCGCCTTCTTTTTACATCCAAATGAGTTGATGTATAATGCGATAGAATGCAAGCGTAAATCGAAATCCGAATACAGTGAAAAGGTATCATATTGTGTTCTATGTTATGTGTTCTTACAGGGGTACATTTCAAAGAACGCTATCAGTTTTGATTTGTTCAAAAGTATCTGTGAAAAATTGAGAATTTCTAATGTCCCTGGCATAGATATTTGGGATGCGATTGATGATTTAAATGGTGTATATCTGTCAGACATAGAAACAAAAAACAAATACGTATTTTCACATGAAACAGTTTTAGAGACAGTTCTTGTGTCATTTGGACAGTTAGCTCCTGATATAATAATAAAACGGTGCAGTATTAAAACCTTGAATGAACTAATTCGTACAGAAAACTATGATTGCAAACCTGGTGAAGTCGTCCTTAAAATACCACAGAGTCACTTTGAAGACTTGGCACAAAGAATTATATTTGGTGACGATAGTGACGATTTTGGAGAGAGTATCTTTTTTCAGCATCAGGTATGTCAAGATCCGGAGTTTTTGTCCGTATTGTTAAATCGAAATATCTCCCTAAGATTTGCATCTATTCTTTCCTTTCTGTGCGAGGAATTCCGCGATTTTTTATACTTTAATGATGCTCTGGTAAAGAAGGTGCTACAGTTTTATGGTCCACACTTTCTTACTTCGGAATCCTTGCAAAGATATGAACATATCAAGGACAAACTAAAAATGCCTTGCGAAAAGTCGAGTAATACCATACCAATTGTTTTAACAGAGGAACAATTATCCTTTATAGATTTCTCTTTCAATGAACTTTATAGAATTTCTCAACAGGGATTACCTTTTGTGATTTCACGTTACTGCCTTGCCAAAGCTTTGTGCAGTTGTCTGTCTCATTATAAATGTGAAACCATAGTTTTGTCTATCCTTCATTACATCAAAACACACCAAAACTTGCATGACCTACTAGGTATACTTTACGTCCCGATGCCCATATTTGAAAATTCTTTCATTCTTGCAACTCCATTATATGGAGGTCGTAACGAAACCCCACTTCACCTGTGTGTGTTACATGGATGGGAGGAAAATGTAGAAATAATTCTGACGACAAACAAACCGACAACGACATCAAACGACTGGACATGCGCTCATCTTGCTGCATACGCCGGCCGAGCGTCCTTGTTGCATAAGTTCATGAATCTTGGACTGGATGTAATTAAGAGAACAACTGAAGGATATTCTGTAATCCAGACAACACTTCGCGGTCTGCGGTATGGGTCTGGGGTGGTTCCTGAATTGAGAAACAAATCGGGAAGTTACCTACTTAATAGCCATCTTGATGATTTCTTATTGTTACTCCGTGTTTCATTTCCAGGAGAAGATGAATTTGACAAAGTTATCGGTATTCTACTAAACACCAAAACCATTTGTGTCACCGATGAACTTCTTATGGAAATGGACGAGTTGGGAAACGGTATAGCTCATTATTTAGTGATCCATAACTATCATGATATTCTTTATCACCTTCTCGAATATTGCAAAGTGTTTGTCTTTCAACGTAATAAAAGTGAGCTCCCCACAGCATTACACCTGGCTGTATACCTTGGTAGACGAAAGCTAGTGCAAACATTGTGGGAGGCAGGCGTGCGTCCAGGAAACTCGGATCCCTCTTTATTGGAGACGCTCGATAGTGGAAGGAAATTTTGCAACAGAAAAATAGAATGCTGTAATTTTTTGGGAAATAATGACGAGAAAACGTTTTTGAACGAAAGCAGGCAAGTAGTTACAGACATTAAACTTCGATGTGTTGACTTTGGGAGTATTGAATTTGGGAGCAATGACGACCTTCATGGTGTGAGATGTTTTCTCCAGGAAAAAAATGAAATATAAATTAGCCCTTTTAAAAGTATAAAAAAACTTCTTAAATATTAGAGGGATTTAAATGTAAGGCTTATGATATTTTTAGATCCAATCTTCGTTCTTTTATGTTATTAATTCGTACATTTTAAAAACAAACTTTTGTGTTTTTGTTTTGTTTTAGATATTCATCAAATCTTTAAATTGAAACAAAGCATTTACATATATGCAAGGATACAAGGGAGAGAAACTGTCTATTTGGATAGTCATTCTCTGTAATGACTTGAATTTCAATGTTGGAGCCGTGGCATCTAAGGTCTCAGAATTTCTTCACTCTAACTATGATAAAACTGTTGATACCGAAACTCAACCACCATTGCTCGTAATGTTTTCTGGTAACTATATCAAAATTACCTGAAATTAAAAATAAAAAAGGCATCCTCAAGCATGTTTGATTCAAAAGGTTAGTGTTTGCAAAAAAAGAAAGACGTGAAAAATTACTTCGAAAATTGCTTTAAATTCCAACATCCATGGTCAATATATTTGTGAAACCACCTATTTCATACTTTAGTTAAAAAAACAGATTTTGGTTTTCTTTTGTAATCATTTTATTCTTTCATTTTTTTTATAAAACTTTACAATATTTAAACATGTAAATAAATGACAGGGGTAAATATTTCTTAAAGATGATTGGTGTTGATTTGTTTTAACGTCCTTCTTTGGCTAAAAAAAATTATATTGGATGAAACTTAAAAAAAAAAAAACAGTGTTGATTAAATGTATTTTCAACAATGGTGTCTCCTTTTGTTCTTATGAAATATATTTCTGAACAGAAATCCCTATTGTGTACTACCAAAATTCCGGAAAAAATCTCATGCAAATCACGCATTTAGTTTCTCTATACAAATCAATTGTAAAGTATATTTGAATGAATGTATCTAAAGGATGAGGATAATGAACAGTGGGAGATATAAACAAAATATATAAACAATTCAAAACTCTACAGAGGTTATAAATACAGATATATAAGTGTGATCAGAAGCCCATGAAGAAGAAGCATCTCCCGTTGAAATCTTTATTAACTCATACGAATTCTTCCACTTTTAATGCAAAAGACAGCGAAAACTAATGCTAGAACAATAGATTAATTTAAGTTCAAGATCTAGTAATTGAAAGGTGCCTACAGAAATATCAGATTTAAGAAATAAATTCCTCTAGCGATGCTCTATTTTTAAATCAAACTTTTTTTTTTTATTTTTTTTTTTTAATAAAAGATTTATTTCATACAACAAAGTTTGAGGTAAAACTTCCTCAGAAGCCCTCTGTTAATACGTCACCTGGGGTGCCAGGAGCTCCCTGGATCGGTATATTTATATTCAATGTTCAATATACAAAAGTTTACACAATCTTGAAAGAGTAATGAAAAAGAAAAATCATGATTATTCATCATTGTTGTTATACATATTTCATTGAAAAACGTTTCATATTAAAAAATAAATATAATAGATGAAATATCTAGCGTTTCAAATTACAGTATTGCATATATCATGGCTCTTTGAATATCATGGTTTATTTATATGTACATTCATCTTAATAGTATAATCTTAACTAATATAACATTGAAAAAAAAACGGATGCGTTTCATTCTCGTATTTTGCTTTCTTGTCCGGTATTGGTTCAAAATTTACAAAGCACATACAATTTCCGGTTATAAGCTGGGGCATAAACATGTGAGTTATCAAATTTTACAAATGATTCAGCAAGAGTAAAATAAAAAATACATGAATAAAGAAAAATAATGATAATATGTGTGAAGATCTTTTGTGTTTATGAAATCCTTGTAAACCCTGGGGGTCCCAATTCTCCGCCAAAAGTCCGTATTTGACCCCCATTTGTTTACATGCTTCGTCGACCAGGCTGCCCAAGAAGCATTGGATTTCAAAAAATAAATATATTATTAACA
>PRKT01001064.1:38155-53312 GCA_003671525.1 Saccostrea glomerata | reverse complement strand
CAAAGTGTCAAAGTTTTCAATAAAATTTTTCAAAGTATCAAAGTTTTTGATAAAGTTTTTCAAAGTGTCAAAGTTTTTGCCAAAGTTTTTCAAAGTGTCAAAGTTTTTGTCAAAGTTTTTTAAAGTGTCAAAGTTTTCGTCAAAGTTTTTCAAAGTGTCAAAGTTTTCGTCAAAGTTTTTCAAAGTGTCAAAGTTATCACTATAGTAAATCAAAGTTTTCAAAGTGTCAAAGTTATAACTATGGTTAACTATAGTTGACTATAGTATTTTTGTAAGGGTTACTATTTTACTATTCAGCTAATAAATTATTCAAATAATTAAGTAAATTTGCAATAGCTAAGATCAAGGGCCACTTAGGACCCTTTTGACCCTGAGAATATCTGAAAAATCAGAACTGCTCAATTTAGGTTGAAAATGCAGTATTTATCAGTTGGACTGTTTGCGACCATGTATCTTTTGCACATGACTTAAGGGTCCTCCACACACCCACAGCTTATGATCTCATATTATTGAACATTACTTTTAACAACCATATCAACCTTTAAAAACTGTCCAGGGATTAAAATGTAATTTATGCTAATTTTTAAAGATAATTATTTCACAAGTTTCAAGAAATTTTTCCCAAGGTGTTTTCATACCTAGCACATCAAATTTTGTATTATCCTTTCATATATTTTTAAGCTCACAGATTGACCATAAAAACTTAATTTTATCGATCAACATATTTTTTACAGAAATTTATTTTATTTATAAAAAGTACATAAAACTCATTTTCTCTAAAATACATCTCGAGATTATTCAATAAAGACTCCTTTTGTAGAGAAAAAACATTAATAAATCAGATTACATCGAAAAATTGAATTCAAATTAAATGCACTGATGTAGGAAAAATATTTTCAAAATCTCTGGTATCAAAGTTCCTTTTAGAGTAATCTTTCCTGTTGCCCGGGACTCAAACACTTTGGCAAGTCTCCGCATACGTCACCACACTATATTTAGTAATAACTGCCCACTGAACTGAACAGATATATGACAAAAAGAGGAAAACTAGAAACGCACAATATCACACAAAAAGATAACGTATTACTGAGACGCACAATTTAGTGTGTCAACATTTCGACTGTTAAAACAGACTCGGTTGATTTCCCTGAAAGTATGAATAAGCTAAACGTTTCTTGTCATATCGGTACCTGTCGTTTACGAATTATTATGTAATAGAATCCAAGAGATCTGTTGTTCTTTTCATTAAAAAAACACACACATCTTTTTCCATCAGTTACTCCGTGATCACGTGCATGTGTTCATTGTTTATGGTAAAATTTCTGGGATTGGATTTTTTTACTGGGGTGAATCCTCCTGGAAAAAAATATTTGGATCCGTGCCTACTCTTTAACAAACGGTTCTAGGCCAAATCGTTCAACCCAAAACTTATAAAACCGGAAGTAAAAGTATTTTTTCTCTGTATACGTCACAAGTCACATGGTGTGGAGGACCCTTAATTGTTCCCTCTAGTTAATGCATTATTACGTCATAAATTTCGTCATTTTTCACATTTCCTGTAATTTATTTTGAAAGTGGCTTAAATTGAATTTTTTTAATATAATTCTAAAAGAAAAATCATAGAGCACAACCCTTCAATTAAAATATGGAATTACATAATTTGAGATCCATTTTCACAAATTCAATTAGAAAAATAAGCATGTTGAATTTTTTAGATCGTGGGCAATGCTCATATTTCAATTCTTTGCTGAAGGTAGTCAAATACGTTTGCATTTTCTCAATTCCAATACTTAGATTCTCAAAAATAAATTTTATTTTAGGAAGCACTAACTCTACTTTGTTTTGATATATTCATAAATATAAAATACTTTTACAAAAACAGTAGAGTTCTGAATCTTTCTGTTTCAAGAAAAGATAAGAAATGGCCTGCAGTAAATACATATCAACAAAAGAGACAACCCACGCCTCCCGTCTGTCAAGATTATTGTTGGATCCGTGCACAGATCTCTTCAGGGACCTTCTCAGAAATTCTATGACAGAAGTTCAATTTCCTCATTTCCTTAGAAACTACAGGCCTACTTTATTATCGATAATCAACAAAGACCAAAGGAATTTAGTATATCCAAACACAGGACTATTTCAGGGAACATATGAGGACTTCGATCTTTCTTTGTTATACATTTTGTTAAGAAATATATCAGGAATACCTCCCCACCAGAAAGGATGGGGTAAACAACAAGATCCGACTGACCGATCCCTCTCTGCCAACATTGACCGCATCAGAGAGATACGAAAGACGTATTGTGGACATGCACCTAGAGTAACACTTCCTGAGAGAGATTTTCAGAGAATCTGGCAAGAAATGATGATCATCCTCCATGAGCTCGAGGGGAGTCTATCTGCAGGATGTACAACATGCATACAACATACAACATACAAAGTATACCGATGCAGCTAATCTGATAAAATCTGTCACTATGGATCCAGAGCAGGAACAGAAATATTTGGATATTATTGATCAACAGCATCGAGCTTTGGAGGATGTTAAAGGTATTTACTCCATTTTATTATTTAACAAACTTTTTTTCTAAAAATTCAGAATATGAAATTCAGTTTTATTTATATTTGTTAATACCGCTTTTATACCATCGATTCCGATTTGAAGTCCGTTTCTAACTTGTTTTTAAAACGAAATTTAATTTGTGTAAAAAAAAAAGATGTACAGATTAACTAGCTTTTTAAGATTCAACAACTGTGATAATAAAAGAACAAGAGAAAATAAAAGAAGAATATCAGCAGCTTCGAGCAGAACAGCATATATTAAAGTCTGATGTACAACAAAGGGGGCAAGAGGTGATGTCTCATCTACACAGGAAAGAAAAAGAACTGCAATCTGTGCTTCAAGAACAAGAAACCCAAGTTAGATATAAACAACAAAAGCAAGAGGAGGAACTGAAATTCATGCTGCAAAAACAAGATACCGAAGTTAAATCCGAACAACAAAGACTAGATAAAGAGTTTAAATCTGCGCTCCAAACACAAGAATGTGAACTGAAGTCAGAAATTCGTAGACAAGGACTGGAATTCAACACTGAGCAACAAATGCAGAAAAGGGGGGTAGAAGCAGTTAAAGAACGTGTTGCTTTTTTAGGTAAAACACCTAGCAATGTACACGTACATATTGCAACCTAATACTAGTAATAATTATAATATTAACTTAAGATAATTTTGACTATGTATAAGAGAAAAAAATGAAAAAAAATTTTTATGAAATGTCTTCGTATTAAATTCTATTTAATTTATCATTGTAAGTGTTATGGATAAAAATTTTGTATTCCATTTTTCCTTAAACAGAAAAAGGTCCTTGTGAAAGAAGCAACATTATCGGTAAATCATTTGAATTGGTTCTTATACTGATCGATATTTATCATTGGAAGTTCCATTTCCAATGAATCTTCCACTGTTCTCTTTAAATATGATATTCTTAAATTTTGTATTTATTATTCGGATTTTGCTTATTCATAAGCATTACATATTGAATATATTCACGTGATTCATGTAAGTGTACATATGGTGTGTAGATAATTGTAAAGCAATATCTTGGGAGTTTATCTTCATACCTGTTCTTCTTCAGATAATGCCACGGCCTTTCTTCAAACTCAAAAATCGCGCGGTGTGTACATGAGAACATCAGCTGTAGATAAAATCAAAGAAAAACTAAGCGAAAATAAAATCCTCATTCTAACAGGAAAAGCAGGATGTGGAAAAACAACCACAGCTTACCAAGTGATGTGTGAGCTTTCAGAAGAATCTTCAGAACCGCCTTATAATCCTGTCATTATACATTCTCCCGATGAGTGGTACAAAGTCATCAACCCTAATCTGCGACATATTGTTTTTCTTGATGATTTCACTGGATCTTCGAATTTCGATAGAATATCCCTTGAAAAATGGAAGTTGAGCTATGATGCAATATTAGCATGCACTACGAATGGTCAAGTTTTAGCAATGATTGCATTAAGAAGAAATATATTAGATGAAGCCCGTAAGTATGACTTGCAAGGATTTTTTCAAGGAAAAACAATAATTGACCTCTCTCTAAATGAAAATATAACAATACAAGATAAAAAGGAAATTTTCGCAGCTCATGAGGCAAAATGTTCTTTACATGTAAAAGATTCAGTGGACTTATCTCCTAACGAAAGAAGGCAGATAGTTTGGTCCGATCCATATTATGGATTCCCCTTGACATGCTTTCAGTTCTTTTCCAGACGCGAATTTTACCAACTTGGTCCTTCCTACTTTTTACATCCAAATGAGTTTTTGTACAATTCAATAGAACACTTGCGAAAATCGAAATCAGACTTCAGTGAAAAGGTTTCCTATTGTGTTTTATGCTATGTTTTCATAGAAGGGAATATTATAAAAAATGCCATCAAGTTCGAATTGTTCGAGAGCATTTGTGAAAAACTTAGGCTTTGTAATGTCCATGACATTGATATTTGTGATGCTATTGACGATTTAAACGGTTTATATCTATCAAACATAAAAACAGAGAACAAATATGAATTCTCACACGAAACTGTTCTAGAAACTGTTTTAGTTTCATTTGGGCAGTTAGCTCCTGATATCATAATAAAACATTGTAGTATGATAAAGTTGCATGAGCTAGTTCGTACTCAATACTATGATACTAAGCCTGGTGAATTCGTCTTGAAAATTCCAAGGAGCAATTTTGAAGACTTGGCTCAGAGAATGCTTCCTGGTGATGACGGTGACGGGAAGGAAGAATTAATCTATTATGTCGTTCTCAGTATTTGGTATCATCCTGCGTGTCAAGATCCAGTCTGAGAATTTGTTTCGCTGCTATTGAACCGTAGTATATCCGTTCGATTTGCGTCTATTCTATCTCTGCTTTGGGAATCTTTCCCTGGTCAGTTACATATGAATTGCGTTGTGGAGAAATTGTTACAGTACTATGGTCCACATTATACCACTGTCGAACCACTGCAAAGCTATGAACTTACAATAGGCAGAGTTAGTAGGTCTTATCAATCTTTTCACGACATCAATGCGCTAGCTTAAACAGTGACGCAATTATCCGTTCCAAATTCTCCTGTTGATGAGCTAATTAAAGCATTAAAGCAAAGATATGAAACACCGTTTGTAATTTCACGCCAAAGTCTTGCTAATTTTTTGTCTTAATATCTCTATCATTATGGAAATAAAGTTATTGTGATGACAGTTCTTCAATACATCAAAGCACATAAAGATTTCCATGACCTTCTCGGCCCTCTTTACGTTGCCGATCCTTGTTCTTTTGTCCGTCATACGCTTGATTTATATGGCAATAACAAAGAAATACCGCTCTATTGCTGTGTTTTACATGGATGGGAGGATATGGTAAATATTATCTTAGAGATCCAAAAACCATCAATAACAACAAACAACTGGACATGTGATCACATTGCTGCACATACTGGACGACCATCCTTGTTACAAACGTTTCTTAATATTGGACAGAATATAAATGAACGTACAGCTGAAGGATACACTGTGGTCCATACCACATTGCTCGGGCTCATGTATGGGTGTAGAGTGGTTGAAACCTGGTCGTGGAAATCGAATGAGAATTTTCGTTATGGCATCCAAGAAATGTGCCGTGTTTTATTTCCTGGAAGTGAAGACTTTGAAAAAGTTATTTGTATTTTACTTCAGCTCAAAACAGATTGTTTTAACAATGAACTTATCATGGAAATCGATAAATTCGGAAACAGTATCGGACATTACTTAGTAATTCATAATTATAGAAATATTCTTGAGCTCCTTCTGGAATATAACAAAGATTTTGCTTTCCAGCGTAATAACAGTGAACTCCCTACAACATTACACGTGGCAGTATATCTTGGTAGGCCGGAACTAGTGACGAAATTGTGGGAGGCGGCAGTACGTCCAGAACACTCTAAGCTTTCTCTTGAAGAGACGCTCGACAGCGGGAAAAAATTCAGTACAAAGAAAATTGAGTACTCTCAGACTAATTTATTCACATGTGATTCGGAAGCATTTTGCCAGCTTGAAGAGGGAAGAGAAAGAGTTCGAGACATTAAGCTTGAATGCATTGCACCTGTTGTAGTTGAATTTGGAAGCGATGATGACTTCCAGAGTGTGAAATACTTTCTTCAGAATAAACATGATCTTTAGACCTTCCTATCAATAATAACATTATGTTTAAATTAAACATATATTTCAATGATGCTGGGTTCTTGCTTTCAAAATACAATTTGCTTTTGTATTCATCTCATCAGTTGTGAAAATAAGAATGTGGGCTTTGTATAACATTTGATGACACTTTACATATAAATGAATATATAAATTATTTTAAAGCAATATGAGCTGCAATTTCGAGAAATTTTTTTGCTATTAAAAAATGTATCTTGTATGTTATATAAGCCCTTATGATCAATAAAACTAAAATAAAATTTCAAATTTTTTTCACAACAAATTTTTTGTATGATCAAATATATAGCATCATATATAAGTAATCAATATTGTACAGGACAACAATAATGGTATTTTGCTTAAATTTAAGCATATGAAAGGTTCTTCTATTGCAAAAAAGAACGACAGAAACTTATTTTTTCTGTCATTAAAATGATTACAGTTTTTCCATAAAAATATTCGACATCGAAAATGCACCTCACATTCTTTTAAAGGAAGTTATTAGAAATCAACAATAATTTATCTTTCATGTTGAGTATGAAATATTTTATTTTATGTTTTGCAGCATAAACACAATGTGAAATTTTGTTCTAGGAAAATCTGAAAATTTGTGACGCAGTTTTGGAAATTTCCTGTACTGTAGTATTGATCAAGATTATTAAATACGGCAGTTATCAAAAATGAAATCTTGGACACTGGCGCCTCAGTCAATTCTGCAATACATATACAATACAGTGTATTATAAAACAAATTCAACCCAGCTAGAATAATTCGATCTTTATGTAGTAAAAACTGCTACATTTCCAAATGTTGTGGATGACCTAGGCTGAAAATGTGATAAATGTGTAATAATTCTTTTTTAAATAAAACAAATCAAAGCTTTAAAAGATATATTAGAAGTGTCTTAAGGGGGATGTAGGGCCACCTTTAGTGCAGTGAGAACAAAATGTAAACATTTCTTCAAATGGCTAAAATACATTATATTTTGATCAAATTTTAAGTCCTTATGATAAAGATACAATAGATATGCATAACTGAATGCATGTTGTGCATATATAATCTATACTTTTGCAGAAAAATTCTTTTGATATGCTCCTTAGAACTGCGCAGCTGCAGAATTCAGCAAAGCCTTAAAAAATCCAAAAAAATACGCAAACTCTGCATTAATGTTCTGTCTACAACTATTTGTTGAGAAAATGTCTAAATTTTGCACTTTTAAATGATAATTTCAAGTTCAAAACAAGGTATCGTTGTCTTCAAAAAGAGTGTAAAGAACCATGAAAGTAGTTCATGGATAGCAGCACGTGGTCTATTTTTAGCACAGAATTTTGTTTTCCAGACCTCTTCTTTATATGGAGGGACATAACGATCTTTAAATGTAGAACAGAATTACAGTTGTAAAATATTTCAAATAGTATGAACACTTTTAAAAGAGGAAATGTGTTATAGTGTGGCTTGAAGTAATTTATTTAGTATTATTATCGAACAGTTGTCAAATAGTGTACGTATTGATATAAAAGAAAAAATCTTAAACTCTTTGATTCATGGTGAGTACCATCAAAGTTAAGAATTAAGAGTTTGTAAGTTTGTCACAGATAACATAATATCTATCAAAAGTTTGATTATCACCAATGAAAGTCAAAGAAATTAAACACATAAAATCGATATGAATGACCTTGTTTTAGTACCTACTAATACGAGGGGTGATCAAAAAGTTCGCGAATTATATCTACAAAACCACAATTTAGATTAGAAACAAATTTGGTGCACACATAGCCGACAAATGGTTGTCTCAGTGGAACTCGTTCAACAAACGACTAAAATATTTATTGTATATCTTACACATCCTATCCTTTGAAGTAGCGTATAAGAATTTGTTCACAGTTTATTAAGACAAATGACTTCCTCTAAATTCAATCAATGATCGGATAGATCGTTTTAGTGAAGGAAGGCAGATGGATAAATATGATACTTGTTATGTTGCCCGGTGAAAGCAAGTTTGAAAAGGGATGTGTTTTTAATTAAGCAATATGCTAGCAAAGACCTCCAATTTACACTTTGAAAAATACTTGAATATTTCAACAATAATAAAAATATCAAATACCTAAGATATCGTTTACTTTTTGATCACCTCTCGTATACTCTGTCAAATAAACATTTACAATTTTCATTACAGCGGAGCAACATTTGAAAAGGAATGAAATGATTCAGAGTGGGTTAGGAGATTTAATGAATAAAAAAAACTTTCTTCTATTTGCCCTTTGTCAAAATTACAATTTTACAGAGTAAAGAAAAAAAAATCAACATAATTAAATACTTTATACCATCTTTAAAATGACGTTTGGTGGTCCTCCCAACTCAGGGAAAAATTATTGGGTCCGTATTTATAGGTGAGAAAAAAAAATCCTAAATATTTAAACATATTTGTTGACGGAAGAAAAAAAAATCGTGTAATGAGATGTAAGAAAAATGGAGTCGGGCCATTTCTAGGCAATAGATCGGGAGAGAGGGCAACCAAATATTTTTATAACAAATGGTCTTATAAGGCTAGTACATGTTCCATCACAGATTTAGTAATGCGAAATTTTTTAATCTTTAGCACTATTTTGAAAAACAAACGTAGGATTTTCGGGGAGGGGGGGGTAGCCTCTCTTTTTTTTTTTTTTGCGATGATAGACATAGCATATGCAATGGACCTTTCTTTGCAAACACTGTGCTTGCTTCTAAAATTCAAAGAAACAACTCAATATATTTTATCAAGCTTCGTATGTTCAATGAGCGAGAGCTTACAACGTTGTCAACATAAGGAGGCATGATGCGTTTTTATGTCCAAACACTACTCAATACAATGTGTGGTTCATTGCCAACAATCTAGCTATTTATGTGAGGTGCCTGAAGGAAATCCTCTAACTGCCTATTTCTTTTATCTAACTGCTAAACAAAATAGACATATGTACCAATTTTTCTAATGTAAGACATGTAATTACAATTTGTTTTCCATGCACCGCATATTGTTTAACATTTTCAAATAAAATGCTACGCATCCTCCTTGCAGTGCCCCATTTGAAAATAACTTCTATCGCCACAGAAAAAAAGACCCACCGTAAACACATATGTTTAGAACATATTTTATCTTTTTTCTTGAGTTTTAAAGAAACCAACAAATTATCAAGACTTGTTCCATGAAAAATTAAATAAAATCATAGTAATAAACGCATCTATCTACTGCAGATATATGCACATGCCAACCACGTGCTCAGTGGAATGATATTATCGAGGAAATTCGAGCTGTAAACAGAACAGTTTTTCCCGATTTGCTGGAGTGGGGTTCAAATTGCGTTTTTTCATTAATCAGACGATGCAATGCAACAAATAAAAGTAGTAAGTAATATAACCTAATGATTATTACTTAGTTATTTCTTGTCTTGATGTTTTTATGGTCGCATTTATTCTAAAATCAATGTTATTCGAACTCTGTGCGACAGAGGAATGGCGGACGAAATAAACACATGGCTTCAGGAAGACACCCATATGAAAAATCAAATTTTCAAGAATTATTGATAATGACAAGAAAAAAGCGAAACAAATGGTTGTAGCCATATTATCAATGAATCAAACTAACACCATTTTCAATGCTTTTTTCATCTCGTGAATGCTGTAGCTGCGCAGTTCTAACATGATTAATTTCCTCCTAATTAAAACAAAATAAACTTAATTATTTACTAATTTTGGTCTCTAACAGTAGGTTATTAGTGCATTAGCACTTAAAGTAACTTTGGGCTAGTTTAGAAGAGTATTTGGCACATTCTTGGTATTTCTTATTTTACACCAGACTAGATCTGATATGGCTTGTACATCCCCCTTAAATGAGATATGACCTTTTTGATATCTTGAATAACGTCCAACAGACAGATAGCGGAAATATATTTTTTAAAAAAAACTTGAGAAAACGATCGAAAAAGTAACGTCTTCAATCTGAACAGTTAAAGAGTCTGATCATTAAATTGCACTTTTATAGGGATAAAAGAGAGAAACGATCAGATGAAAAACTGAATTCAATGAACAAAAGATAAAAAGATCCGGAATATAAGTATTCCTTATACATGCATTTACTATTTATACACATGTAAACAGTTTTTCGACCGTATTGGAAATATATTGTAGGAAATTTCCGATTGCTATCATTTGAAGAAAATATGGCATCCCTATAATGATTATCACTTAAGTTATGTTAATTACGTTGTAATCCACTTTACGTTATTCACGTTACATTAAAGACTTTACGTGTATCAAATCAGGGGAAAATACGTTATTGGTAAGTTAAGTTGGTAATAAACGTACTCTTTTTTTACGCTTATTATGACCACAATAGATGGTTTTCCTATGACATATTTTGCCTCGGAGTTATTCACCTTAGCCGCCATCTTGTAGTGCAAAGTAGGGAATTTTCCTCTTTGAGCGACCAATTTTAAAGATGCATGCAAGAAATATATCGTGGAAAATATTTACAATCTTAAAATTATGAATCAATAGAGGTTTTAACATACCCTATATCCATAAGAAAAATAGTGTTATCTTTACCTCAGTAACCATTATAACAATTTGAACTTGGTTGAATTACAACAGGATCTGGAATTGTTGCACTACAATATGGCGACCATAGGGAATAACTGCTTAACGAGGCCGAGTCTAATTATTTCTGCCCTAGGGATTTTGAAAATGTTTTGTTAATTAATTTTTACTGTTAAATTTATTGTTTTAAGATTTAAAAAATCGAATGTTTACCACCACGATTTCCTAGGGGGCATCTCTAAAGTCTTCAAATTTCACTATTGGACCCTGTGGGAATTTGTTGGAAAAGCGACAAATTATCACAATTTTTCCATATTATTTGTATTTCTACCCTTGAGATTTCTTTTTCAGTCGAGTAAATTAGTGTTATTGTAAAAGTCACCAAATTATGAATTTTCAGAAAAGTTGACCATCTAGGTTGGTCTAGGTCTTAATTAAAAAGTTTATTTTTTCAATGCCCAATACCTCCAGAACTGCCATATTGCGAAATAAATACATATTTTCAAAAACCTTTTCATTTGGAACTAGTTATAATCCAACACTGATTTTTAAAAATGTTTATATCAACATATACTTTATTTATCCATAACTTTTTTGTATAATTAATTACAGTGAGCTTTACAGCATGTAAATAATAAAATGCCAAGTACATGTATTGTGGATCTGTCATCATGCCCCATTATAATTTTACTCTCATCTGAAAAAAAATCACATATCAACACCCTAGCTCTCATCACCCTCAAATGAACCTGCATGCAGAGATGTTTTCGAAAGTTTTAGTAAATTAGGGAATGCACGAAAAATAATAAAAAGACATTGCATTCATTTTATTGGAATCTTAGATAAGGAACATTTTTAAGGTCTTCCGTCTTCACGGAAGACCTTATAGTGATTCTACTGTTTCTTATTATCATTATTTTTCCGTACATCTAATTTTGTGCACGCGATTTCTCGAAGACTACTGGACGGATTTTCATGAAATTTGCAGGAATAATGTGTTATTATCTGAAGTTATTTTATCCGAGAGATTTTTTGGAAATTCCCTTCTGGTGCCAAGTTACGGACACTTTTCTGATTTTAAAATGACATTTTGTCCAGGGTTAATCTCAAGAACGGCAAAAAATATGACTGTGAAACTTTCAGGGATTATAGATCGTAATAAATACTATCCAGGACGCGATCTTCTGTTCGTTGTCTCTACTTCCGGTCGTTACCAGATGCGAATTTAAAAAGTCGAATTTTCTAACTTTTTTGTTTTTCAATATTTTTTAATTATTTTAGTATGGTTAATAGACACTCTTTTAATTAGGCTAAATATATAATTTGTTTGTAAATTGATGAATCCAAACTCGAGATATAAACATTTGAAAATCTGAAGCGGGTCCAAAATGGCGGATGTCTCCGTGGAATCCGCCATTTAGTGAATAGGGGTTTACGGAGGCAGCCGAGCGTTTGGTTGAACGAAAGTAACATAAGGATCAATGAAATGTAAATTAATACATTGATTGTCACGTCGTAGTTACGTTACAATTCTTGTCAAACTAAAGTTTTAATCCATGGTCTTCTTAAACGCCTTCTTTTAATTGGTTTTGGCTGGTTCTCAAAGTAGAAAAAAAAACTATATGTATAAATGAAATATGATTTCAACAACCTTTTGTTTTACACCAAGGAAAAACAGATTTAAATCATGGTTATAAGCAATGGTTTTTCAAGAAACAAATTATACAATAAGTATAACGTGTGACCACTGTTTCCCGTGCACACTTGTGTCATATTGAACTAAAGAAAAGACATCAATAAGAATTTTTTTTTTAAAAAAGATAAGATAACTATTTTTAAAAGATCGTTTAATTGACTTTATATAAACTTTTTTTTCTCAGTCCAAGTTATTGAGCATAAATGGTATCTTGTTCCTTGACCGTCGTAGGGCGAGGCATTTCAACATTTTCATGAATAGTCCACTTTCGTGATAAACAGGAAATTTTAAAAAAGTGAACCTTTCATAGCCGTTTCACTGCTTTAGTGTCACTTGCCTATATGCGATATGTGATGTGTTAAATATACCTTCTACACCTCGAAATTTAAGTGATAAGAACGCTCTTTTGTCATTTCATTGAAGCTATTACACCTATTTAATAAGACATTTCAAAGGCAAGGCGCAAAAATTTACTCGTGGCGTTTGGCGCAAAATTAATGAATAGTGGCCCGCCTTTCATAATTCTAAGACATTTTCTGTATACATGTGTACAAGTACATTTAGAGCAGGGGCCTCACTAGCGTAAAGGATAGCGCGTTCGGAATAACGAAAAGCGCGTTCGATTTTCACGCGGTCGACCCTGGTTCGATCCCACGTGTGTCCATATTTTTTTTAATTACTTTTTGGCTGGATTTTTCGTTTTTTATTTCAGAATCAGACGGAAGACCTCTCGTTGCTCTAGTCTTTCAATCTATTTGCTGTCCGGAAAAAAAATCGATTATGAGATATCTTTTAGATGATTGGTGTTATGACAATCATATATTCCGAAAGTTTAATCCTTGAAAAAAGGACCTATTGTTGGATACAAATTTATTTAACCTTTTATCTAGACTTTAGAATTAGACTCAATCAGCGCAAAGTTCATTGGAAGAGACAGTTCGAAAGAGGGCAAACACGGACTTCCAAGCAATCAGAATTAGGATCAGGCGTGATAAAGAAGGAAGAGTTTTATTTCTTATGTCGACGTACTTCATACTATGTATGCAGGGTTTATTTCTCGTGGCATTATTTTTACCGGTGGGCAAGTGATACTCAGTCTTCCATGACATCTGATCCCACCCTGATAATTTAAAGGTCCGTGTTTACTCTGCACCTATTAATTTGTTTGAGTGGAAATTAATCTTGATTACTGTCCATTGTCTTCATTAATTTTTCACATAATAATGCTGTATTTACATATGCTTTCGACATCTGAGGCATTGCATAACTGTATCTGTATGTATCGATAATCACACATATCTATCCTACTTTTTAATCAATGAAATTCGGTCTGGCATATTTCGTGATAGGACGTCAAGCATTTGCACTTCTAACAACACAACCACGTGAAATACGTTCTTCTGACTCAAATCTTGACTCAAATCTTGGCAAAACAAATCCATTAATTAGACGTTTTAAACAAAAACTAGAGGTACTGTGAGCAATGAGCTCACTAAATGATACCCCCGCCTTTCATATGAATATAATGGCAGTGTCCATGTTTTGCTATGGGAAACCCAAAATATGTGTCGGAACAAAAAATGAAATAAGAGGTGCACAACGGCAATACGTAATAAAGATTCTCTGAAAGTTTCATCAAATTTTAATCAGTGGTATGAGAGGAGTTATGGATTAGAAATGGGTACCCCGAAGCGTAATAGACGGACGGACGTGCAGACGGACGGACATACCGATTACCATATACCCTCCCGCTTTTCAAGCGGTGGGGGGGGGGGGTATAAAACTCGTTATGCACCAAGTCGTGTCGACCATTAATGTGTCAACGTTATTGAGGACCGGGCTGCTCTATACATATAAGTTTAAGTGTTGGTGTATGGGGAATGAGGTGGGAGAATTTATTGAGAACAAGAGGTTTTCTGAACATTAAAAGATTGTCAATCAGAATGTTCTTTCCCTTTATAAATTACAAAATACATAATATATTTACTTCCATAAAGTGAATCTGTAAAAATATATATGTTTTTCATATTTGATATAGAAAGTTGCTTATCAATTACTATCGAAAAAACGACACGTCCCTTTTTTTAGAACATCGAATTTTACTTATCGCATAAAAACGTACTTGACACAGTTCATGTATTATATTCTTAAAGTGAAATACATTTCTGAAAATAGGTGATGTATTTTCTGGTTTAAGTTTATATTCACTTCAATTCATATTCAGTTAACATTCACTTGAGGAATTAATAAAGAAATACGCACGCTAACTCTCGATTCCCGCCTACATTTTGGAACCATTTAATTCAAAATGAATATCAATTTGGCCGTAAAATCTTTGTTTAATACAAAGAACAGTTCAATGGTAACTGATGAATTGTCTTAATACCAGCGCTAAACAGTAAATTATCCATAATTCCAGCTCTTGAAAAAAGGGGGGTAGACAATATTTTCCATTAAAATCGGAGTTTCAGGCATCACCATATTTTGAAATAGTCTTGGATATGATTAAATTTTCCTTATATCTTTTCTTTTGTCTTAGGCAAATAAATAAAAAAATGAATATATCAATAAAATATAATGTTTCAGTTGTAAATCGCTTTGAAATTGGTGGAAAATAAACATTTCTATCGTTTTTTGTCAATAAACATATGTTCCCCCCCCCCCCCCCCA
>PRKT01001064.1:6055-29851 GCA_003671525.1 Saccostrea glomerata | reverse complement strand
TTTTCAGTTGTAAAATTATTGTTGGCAAAAAAAAAAGGGGGGGGGGCAAAAGAGATCTACGATTTAGAAGTCTATGTACGTATTAATTAAAGATGTAACTGGCACAAAAATTATTGGTGCTATTTAGGAATGTGTTTTAAATGCTAGAAATTTAGAAATAATATAGCTTTTATGAAAATGAATTGGTTAAATTTTCAATTTATCAAACATCATTTACTCAATCAATTGGAATAATTAATTTTATTATATCAAAAAATTGAAAATGCATACATGCATATAATAATACCATATATGTTTGAGGAGCCCATCCTCATTTTGATCGATTGAAAATACTACATAAATGTACATTTAAAATATATACCTGTTTTTATAGCTATACATGAAGCATGATTTAGAAAAAACAATATTATTATCCGTATGCTTTGAATATCAATCATTTAATTCATTCACTCTCCGATTTTTTTTTAAGGGGGCCGAATATAGTTTTATTGTGTGATAACTACAATAGCGAAACTCTTCATTTTCATACCATATATAACTTACATTAATTTCAGTGTACATGCTAAGTTTGTGGGAAATCTACCATCCAGGTATTTTTGAGGGACGGTCTCAAAATACAGGTACATTTACTATAGGATTATATAGGAAAATGCCAATTTTTAGCACTTTAAAGCAAATTATACAAATACTACAATAGACATTTTGTTCAAGCTATAATATTTGATGAGTAATACTATATTATACAATATATAAAAGAAGCACAAAATTCTACCGTCTTGTTACCAGAGGGGGCATCTCAAAATGCAAAAAATTAGAAAATTTTAGTATTTTTATAGAGTATTACAAAAATTGACGTACACAATGGATTCACCTGAAAACATAATAAAAATTTTGGAAATATTCTCAAATTTCTATTTTTTAAATTTCAAGAGCCTATGATAATTATTACTTTCTCTTTAATAATATTTTTATTACTCCTTTCTTTAAGAGCTACAGATTATCATAACGTCTAAAACACGTATGTGCAACGACGTCAACCTACCTATCAATTGCAAAATCGGTTAAAAAATCAGTTATATCATATTGTAATTACATTTTTATACCTATAATTTCTTAATTTTGTTTAATTTTAATAATTAAGCGAAAAAAATTGCATTAAAACAGTAAATTTTATACGCTTCATTTTACTATGATGCGCGAAATATTGCGCAATGGAAACTATAGTCGGCCCCCTTAAAGGCGATTTGATTATAAGGAGCTTGAACTTTGGATTGAGCAATGTACGAATCATGCAAGTAAAATCAAATGAATGAGACTCTACTTAAACCAGTATGAATTATTTCTATTGCGTTTCTAAGTGATTAATCCTTCTTATCAGCAAAAAATTGTTTCAGTTATTTTCTATATTTGTTGTGAAATCTTCCTCGAAGTCTGAAAATTAAATGTACCTAGGTTCGTACACCAGATGACCAAGTGTTTGTTTACTTTTCTCTTAAACTGCTGAAGTAAAACAAACTACACATGCCCTAAAATCGTAGCGCCACCACCAAGTATTGAGTCACGTGATAAACACGGGGTCTTGACTAAATAAAAAATCTGATCGCTAAGATTGATATATTTCCGTATTATGCTGAAAACAGATTTTTTTAACTGAAAAAAAAATAACGGTAAAGTTGTCCGAACCTAGGTCAATTTTTTTTGTCTGTCCGAACCATGGTCAGTTTGCCCTAAACCTAAACTTCCTTTAAATGAGATACTATAAAACTTTACTTTTTTGTTTATATTATTCCGCGTTAAATTCCTTAAGATATCTTTCTTCTGAATGTAACATTGTTTTTTTCATCAATGACGTTTTAAATATATAATAAATAATATGAAAAAAAAAAGGTTAATTGACCTGTTTGAAAACTTCAGTGACGGCACAATTGACGGCTGAAAGGTAAATGTCTCTTTTTTTTACTTACGTAGGCACGGTTTTAGTTGATTTCTTCATGATTTATAAGAAATGTTTGTTTGTATAATCAGTCGTTTAATTTATATTGCATCGTACAGTAAACACCAGTAGACCACGTTAAATGTTTGGACGAGTTGTCTTTCTTAGGAATTGTTCGCATTATGGCCAGGAATTCAAAGGAAGTTACACGCAGCCAAAACGTACAGAGCTGACCAGGTAATTTTCTTGAATCATTATCAAAAAGGAATATTACTACTCGTCAAAAAAACATGATATGATACATCGTTATAAAGAAGTGTAAAGGAAAGATCTACATTCAGACGTGTAATGAATTAAAACAATCGATAAAAATTGGGAAAAGTTAAACCGAAAGTAGGAAAAAATGATAAAGAGTATTAAAACCATTGTACCAAAAACTGAGTCAAAGTCACATAAAAGTCACATGAAATATGGCTGCAAAAACAATTAAGTATATTTTCAATAACAATAAATGATTCTAGTTCCTTATTATAGGTCATAAAGTGATACAAACATATATATTATGAGAGACCAATGGAATTGTTAAGGACAGATGATACAAACAAACTTTTGTCAAAAAATATGAAAATAACAACCTTAAGTCATTTACATGTTATTTAAATGAATCATCAGCATTTCACATAAAAAAATCAGATAAGTCAAAATTTTTATTTCTTGGATAACGGCCGGAAAACTACAATTTTTGCCCCATACCCGGTACTAAGCTCATTGAGGAGTAAGGGAACTTTTTCATGCCAATATCTACTGCGATAAGGGACCTAGGCCTTATTCTAATGATAGGGACAGTATTTATGCTTTAATAATAAAATTAGATTTGGGGAATATTTTGAACATTAAACATCTAAAAAAAAAAGATCTCTAGTGTAAAGTTTCATAGTAAATCAAATTATAAAAGTATTTACTAGAGTAAACTATCGTAAACCACGCTTAAACTTAAACTTAATGGAATCTTGTATTTTAATGTAATTGTCTTCATTTAATCTGACTGCTTCAAAAGTGAATGAAATGTCATATAATAGATACTTCTTTTTTTACCAGACTACATTTAGCTCTGCGTTTTAAAGTAATGTTATTTTGAGTAAATTAGAACTGTGACACATTTTTGAGCCCTGAGCCCTGAATATATTTTTATTTCAGACGAAAATGTAATTTTGCCTTATCTGAGCGTTTGCGTATGCTTGTTAGCAAGAATAACTACCCTACAATACAGGGTAACTATTGAGCATAGAAATTATTATAAAGTTGAAATATTGATTTTTTTTATTTATGCATACATGTTATATACAAAAATTTAACCCCCCCCCCCAAAAAAAAAAAACCAAAACATTTAAATATTTCCCAAGAGTTAGGTAAGTAACAACTTAGTCTTCACGTTTAAATTCATTACTTTGAATGTACAATAGTAACTGATCTGTCAAGATGGTTTTCAATACAATAATAAAAATTTCACAGCAAATTTGTCTATATTTAACTTTTTTTCTTTTCAAGTGAAGATTACAATGGCTTACAGTAAATACAAATCAACAAAGGAGACAACCCACGCCGCCCGTCTGTCCAGATTATTGTTGGATCCATGCACAGATATCTTCAGGGACCTTCTCAGGAGCTTCATACCTGAAGCCCAATTTCCTCATATCCTCAGAAACTTCGTGGCTACTTTAATACCGATTATCAACAAAGACCAAAGAAACTTACTTTATCCTCGTGCAGGGCAATTCTTGGGGACATATGAGGACTTTGATCTTTCTTTGTTATATATTTTGTTGAGAAATATATCAGGGATACCTCCCCACAAGAACGGATGGGGTAAACAACCAGATCCAACTGATCAATCCCTCTCTGCCAACATTGATCGCATCAGAGAAATACGAAATACCTATTGTGGACATGTACCTAGAGTAACACTTCCTGAACAGGATTTCCAGAGAATCTGGCAAGATACGACAGTTATAATCCGTGAGCTCGAGGGAAGTCTAACAGCAGGATGTACGACGTATACAGATGCAGCCAAGCTAATGAAAACCGACACGATGGACCCAGAACAAGAAAATAAATATTTGGATATTATTGATAAACAGCATAAAGTTTGGGAGGATTTTAAAGGTAATTTATTTCAATTTTCAAAATACACGTATTACAATTCATAGCAGAATAATTAAAATATAATCTGGGAGGAAATTTATACATTAGTTTCTCCAATT
Organism: Saccostrea glomerata; assembly: GCA_003671525.1. Lineage (NCBI taxonomy): Eukaryota > Metazoa > Mollusca > Bivalvia > Ostreida > Ostreidae > Saccostrea > Saccostrea glomerata. Next base: position 25,657 of record PRKT01001064.1, on the reverse strand, counting down.
TCAATTGTATATTATCTTCCTTTTCCACTTGGTTTATTTTTCATTTATGTTATATTATAATTGTATAGTATATTGTCTAAGATACAACAAATGTGATAAAAAAGGAACAAGAGAAAATACAACAAGAACATCAACTTCTGTTAGTGGAACAAAACATACTGAAGTCTGATCCACAGCAACAAGGGCAAGAAATAAGGTCTCAGCAACACAGACATGAAAATGAGCTAAAATCTGCACTGCAAAAACAAGAAAGCGAAATTAAATGTGAGCAAAAAAGACAAGATAAAGAGTTTAAATATGTGCTCCAAAAACAAGAACTGGAAATAAAGTCAGAATTACAGCTAAAAGGAATGGAGCTTTACACCGAACAAAAAACGCAGAAAATGGGATTAGAAAGGATGACAGAACGTCTTGCAATATTAGGTAAAAACAATTTTTTTTTTATTGTGAGAGATAAAAAAACACTAATTTCTTGTAAATCAATTTTATTACATTGAATCAATATTTATTATATGTAGTAATCAATTTTTTGAACCTTTTGTTATAAACAGAAAAAAATCCCTACTGTGAAAAAACCAACATTCTGGGTAAGTCATTTCATTTTGTCTCTTGTATTGTTATTTCAAAATGAATCTTTTGCGCCATTCTCTTTATACCAATTAGTGATTTTTTTTTTCAATTTCGTATTTATTATTCGAATTTTAATTTATTTCATGTATTGTATGATAATTGTGATTATTAAAGTTACGTGTATACATATGTATGCAGTGCCACATATATCATTTTAAAACAATAACAAATATTATAGGGTTATTGAATTTATATTGGTTGAATATTCAATTTGGCACAAGTTGGATGTACAAATGCATGAGCTTGCGAGTGCATTTCTACAGCAAACGAGTGCTAATATTCACCGATATAAGTTCAATAACTCTTTTATAATATATAGCTTAATTATTTCCTCATAATTTATAATAATTATTGCAACTAAAAAAATTAAATTAATGATTTTTTTAGTATTGGTATTCAAATTAACGCCTGTCCTATTACTCCTGTAAGTGTTAAATATTGCATCATTCCGATGACCCTACCGAGCGTTATGATTTGCTTATTTATGTTTTAATGGGTCTACTACGTACTAAATTTTTAATGAATAATTTATTTTTGAGTGAATAATAAACACATTTTACCTAGATGCCACTTCTTTTCTTTAATTTAACTCTGAGAATTTTACCAGACGACATTTTATGTTTACAACGGGGCGTTTGATATTGAATATTCGCATTCGGAATGTTAATTTCGGGCCTATTCATATACGTAATACAAACTCAGCGTTCAATAAAATGTCAGGAAATTGAACGTTAAAATTCTCTAGATTTTTAATAGTATTTTATTACAGACTATTTATTAGCTTTATAATAAATATATATATTTTTCATTTTTAGACAATACACTAGCCATTCTTCAAACTCATAAATCCCGCAATGTGTACATTAGGACATCAGCCGTAAATAAAATTATAGAAAAACTCAGGGAGAAAGAAATTCTCATTCTAACAGGAAAAGCCGGATGTGGAAAGACAACCACAGCTTATCAAGTGATGCTTGAGCTGTCAGAAAAATCTTCAGATTCACCTTATGTACCTGTACTTATAAATTCTCCCGATGAGTGGAACAAAGTTATCAACCCTAATCATCGACATATTGTTTTCCTTGATGATTTTATTGGATCGACAAATTTAGATACTGGAGCCTTTGATAAATGGAGGTCGAAATTTGATGCAGTATCTGCATGTACTACATATGGACAAGTTTTGACAATGATTGGATTAAGAAAGAACCTTTTAGAAGACGCAGAGAAGTATGACACCGGAGGTTTTTTTCGGCAAAAAACAGTGATTGACCTGTCCATGGAGGAGAATTTCACATTCCAAGATAAAGAAAAAATGTTTGCAGAATATCATGCAAAGTGCTCTTTTAAAGATTCAATTGACTTGTATGACGAGGAAAGATACGATATAATAGTTATACTGATCCATATTATGGATTTCCTTTGACATGTTATCAATTCTTTTCTAGGCGCGAATTCTATCAACTTGGTCTTTCCTACTTTTTACGTCCAAATGAGTTCCTGTACAATGCAATAGAATGCATGCGCAAATCGAAATCTGAATACTTTGAAAAGGTGTCATATTGTGTTCTATGTTATGTATTCATACAAGGAAATATTGTGAAGAATGCCATCAGTTACGATTTGTTCAAAAGCATCTGTGAAAAATTGAAAATTTCTAATGTCGATGAGATTGAGATTAGGGATGCTATTGATGATTTAAATGGTGTGTATCTATCAGACATAAAAACAAAAAACAAATATAAATTTTCACATGAAACAGTTTTAGAGACTGTTTTGGTGTCATTTGGACAACTAGCTCCTGATATCATAATAGAACGTTGCAGTACAAAAACATTTAATGAATTAATTCGTACAGAAAACTATGAATCCAAACCTGGTGAAGTAGTTTTGATAATTCCACCGCGTCACTTTGAAAACTTTGCGCAAAGAATTCTTCGTAGTGATGATGGTGACGGCGTGGAAGAGAGTATCGATTATGTTGTCTGTAACATTTTTCAGCATCACGTGTGTCAAGATTCTGAGTTTGTATCCGTACTGTTGGATCGTACAATCTCCGTCCGATTTGCGTCTATTCTTTCTATTCTGTGCGACTACTTCCCACGTTGTTTAGATACGCGTGGTCCTCTGATGGAGAAGATGTTGCAGTATTATGGTCCTCACTACATTACCACCGAATCCTTGCAAAGCTATGAAAATATAAAAGACAATATAAGCGAGTCTTGTCTTAAGTTGAGTAACGTCACTACGATTGTTTTAACAGAGACGCAATTACCTAGTCCCGATTTACATGTATGCTTGAATGATCTTGCTAAAATTTGTGAACAGAGAAATATGATACCATATGTAATTTCACGATACAGTCTTGCAAAAGCTTTGTCAAGATATATGTTTTATTACAATTGTGACACCATAGTTTTATTTCTTCTTCAGTATATCGAAACGCACCGAGATTTACATGACCTTCTCGGTGTAATTTTCGTTCACGATCCCTCACCTGGAAATTCTTTTATAAATACGCATCCGTTATATGGATGTAGTAATGAAACCCCGCTTCATAGTTGTGTGTTACATGGGTGGGAGAAAAGCGTAGATATAATTCTGAAAATCAACAAAGCGACAAAGACAAGAAACAACTGGACATGCGCTCATTTTGCTGCATTTACCGGACGATCCTCCTTGTTACAGAGGTTTCTAAATATGGAGCAGGATGTAATGGGAAGAACAGATGAAGGATATTCTGTGCTCCAGACAGCAATGCTAGGGCTGAGGTTTGGGCCTGGGTCGGTGTTGATGGAACGGTACAATCGTGGAGAATTCTTGCCATCTGGCCACTGTCATTCATTTTTATTTGGGCACTATGTTTCACTTCCAGGAGAAAATGAATTTGATCAAGTTATTTGTATCTTACTTAAGAGAACAAAATGTGTAACCAATGACTTCATGGACTTATTTTTGGAAATCGACAATTTTGGAAATGGTATTGCGCATTACCTAGTGATTTATAACTATTGTGATATTCTTAATCACCTTCTCGAATATAACAAAGAAATTGTCTTTCATCGTAATAAAACTGGCCTCCCCACAACGCTACACATTGCTGCATATCTTGGTAAGCCAAAAATGATGATGGCACTGTGGGAGGCAGGGGTACGTCCAGGCAACTCAGATCCCTATCTTTTGGAGACGCGTAAAAGCGGAAAAAAATTTTGCAATAGAAAAATGGAATCTTATCGTCCATGGATGTATAATAACGTAAAAACATGTTGGAAGGATAACGGAGAAGAAATAGAGGACATTAAACTAAAATGCATTGCATTTGTGGGTGTTGAATTTGGAAGCAATGGTGATTTTCACGAAGTGAGTTGTTTTCTTCAGAGTAAATGTATTTAAATTTTGACGAAACTGCTAAGAAGTATCTAAATTAAAGTTTTACAAGATTTTAAGGGATATGTTTGACAACCCTACCACCCTAGGAAATTTTATGGTTATTGCAAAGGAAATCCCGCTTCACTCTTGCATTTCAGTTGGTTGAGAGCTTAGCATGGCAGGTTTTAGTCTAGGAAAATAAACAATTGTCCATGGATATGCTCTCATTTTGCTGCATATATCAGACGGTCATCTTTGTTACAGAACTTCATAAATCTCGGACAGAATGTTGAAGAAAGAACACCTGACTGTTATTCCGTACTCCAGGCAGCACTGTCAGGACTCAGATTTGGGTCAGGATTGGTTAAAACCTTGTCATACAGTACAGAAAAAACAAAACGTTTCTTGATTGCTTAACTTGCTTTGGCAATTCGGTGTTTTATTCCCAGGAAAAGATGAATTTGAAAAAGTAATTCTTAATTTGCTGGAGTGCAAAAGGAAATGTCTTCAAGACAAATCATTGGAAGTAGACAGGTTTAGAAATAGTTTTGCCCATTACCTTGTGCTGCACAGTTATCAAAATATCCTTGATCTTCTTGTTGAATATAACAAAGAGTTTGTCTTCCAGAGAAATAACAGTGAACTCCCCACAGCATTACATGTTGCTGTATACCTTGGTAGACCAAAAGTAGTGGAAATATTGTCAGAGGGAAGGAGCACGTCCAGAAGAATCCGATCTTTCCCTTTTAGAGGCGCTTGAAAACGGAAAGGAATTTGGTACGAGGAAAATTGAATACTCAAATATTTATATTGATAACAGTCTGAAAACGCGTTGGAACGAAAAGGGAGTAGAAATATTCGAAATTAAACTCAAATGTATTGTGAGCGTTGAGTTTGGAAGTGATTGTGACTTTCAGTGTATGAAAAAATATCTCAGGAATAAGCTTGTTTGTAAAGATGTGTAAATTGAACAGGAACTACTTCAATTTCATTGATTTTTCCAGAACAATCGTATATTCAATATACGGAGTATTCATCGGTATTTTTGATATGCATTTTTCTTACATCAGATGTGAAATTATATACGAGCTTTTCATGTAAATATGAAGCATTGGTAAAAATAAACTTTCTATTTTAGGTCTTATTTTTTTGAAGTTAAATTGAGCATTTTAATGGATAAATATCCTGCTCGAATGTTAAGGGCTGATGCATGCAGTGTATACATATGTACGTTAATATGGTTGTCTTTATTTGTTACTATTTCTAAGGTCTTTGAAAAGGGATTTATTGACCAATTAAAATGAAAAATGTCTTTGTGGCACACAAAGAAAAGCCACAGTTAGTCAAAGAAATATGAAATCAAGAAATAGCAAATCATATAGTTTTGGTGTTAGTAGGATTTGTAAAAATATTCTCAATATGTTCCTTCATAAAACTGCTTATGCATTATGGATGCTTCCATAAACATATGACTAACCATGGGTTTGCTGATCTTAAAGATTTTTAAAAATCTCTCCTTTATGTTCCCGAGGAAATCTTTGATAATCCATTGTGGGGGCCATAACCTTTAGAGGTAATGATTTGAACAAATTTGAATCTAAACTACCTTAGAATGCTTCCATATGAATATGATCAATCATGGCTTTGCTGTTCTTGAGAAAAAGATTTTTCCTATACATGTATACTTCTGTGTAAAACATCGATCATCGCTTGTGGTCACAGCCGTCACACCCTTTCCCCGCGGGTCACGATGTGAAAAAAAAACTTGAATCTTCTCTATCTAAGGATGCTTCCACATGAGTTTCATTGTCCTTTATGAAGTTTTTAAATGATGTTATTAATTTTTCACATACTTGTCCATCTTTCCTTGGAAGATGGCATGGCCCTTTATTCAAATTCCCTCACCAAAGGATACTAATGTGGCAACTTTGTTTGAAATTGGCCCAGTGGTTCTTGTGATTAAGATGAAAATGTGAAAAATAAACAGACGGGCATACAAAATGTGATTTAAAAAAAAAACCCTGGACAACTGGTAATCAAAACATAGGTAATAAAAGATTACGAAGCCAACCTCCACGAATTATGTTTTCCATAAGGTAAATATAAATCACGTTTTTTCTATTAAGTGGCCATTCAATATTCAAGTAATTTTGGTTTAGATAGGCCCTTAAATTATTTGGAATTGATTTGCTCCAAAAACTGTCACATTAGTATTTAAGAAAATGTCGGTTAAATGTTTTAAAATCTGGATCCAGTCTAGATGAGTACATCCCTACTTGAAAAATTCATCATAACAAGCTGTTTAATTATTAAGCAACACCTGAAATAATACATTGGTCACTCATCTTAAGAATGTAGGTCAGATCCAGCATTCAAGGCAAGCCTGGTAGTGTCCATCCCTAGATGCATCATTTCTGTAAGTTTGGATTGGTAGGACATAAAGTTACGTGGGAATGGGCCTGGTCCAAAACCTTAAACCTGGTCACTTACTCGTATCTGGAAAATATAGGCCAGATCCAGCATCCGAAACATTAGTGCTCATTCCTATAAGCACCATTGTTACAACGCACTTTGAAGATTACGCACTTTGAAAAATTTTTTCAAAGTGCGTTGAATTAGGGACCAAGCTAACGCACTTTGAATTTTTTTTTCAATGGCGTTTTAAATATTTGAGATTTTGATAAAATAAAAGGGAAAAGGGTCTTGAAAATAAAAGAGTGAAAATTGTTTAATATTATTATTTCGTTTCTCTTTTTTTTTTAATACTACTCTTTAATAAGTAGATGTAGGGGGAACTAACACATCTTCGCTAGCAAAGGATTTCCCTGATTATGAGGGGAGTAGCGTATCAGAAACCCTTGGCTAACGAAGATGGCACTAACAGTGAACATGCAGCTTTAAACAACTTAGCATTTATCATAATAAAAAGGGGGCAATATGATTGTTCAATACTGTGAAAATTCTTTCTATCTTATACGTTTTACTTTGCTTAAAATTTCTAGTTTTCATCTGTTTTAATTAACTCATTTATTTTTGAAAGTTTTCAACGTCATACCAGTTAGGTAAATACATAATTATATGAATGCTTTGAGTATATCATAGACATCGAGACTGGGCGAAGGGCCAGGGGAGGGGATGGGGGGCTAAGCCCCCCACTTATTTTGGAAAGATATATACATGGTATAAGATTGAAAATGCAGCGTACCTTTTTTAGGTTTATTGCTCCCCTCCCTCGTTTGTTACCGACACCTATGTATTAGAATGATAAAGATTTGGACTGAGGGGTCTTATACCCGTCTTCTCCTCTTTTCGACGGGAGTAAATCAATTCATTTTTTAGGTTAGGGTTAGGCTTAGTTTTTTGAAAGATAAATAACAAATAAAATCTTTCAATGACTAAAACGTGATTTCTTTTTTCAAAGTGCGTTAAGTGTCTCCATGGTAAAATATATTGATGTAGACTCTTAACGCACTTTGAAAATTTTTTTCAAAGTGCGTTGAGTTGGTCCCAAATTTAACGCACTTTGAAAAAATTTTTCAAAGCGCGTTGATTTTTTCCCAATTTTAACGCACTTTGAAATTTTTTTTCAAAGTGCGTTGCCATGCACACACCATCCATGCAAGTTTGGCCCAGGTAGGCCATAAAGTTACTTAAGAATGAACCTGCCTCTAAAACTTTAAAGGGGACGCAGACGCCAGGGGTAAAGCCTAAGCTCAATTCGACTTCACTGAGGTGAGCTAAAAAGCTCACTTGAATTAAAAATAGCGCAGTCTTCGAAACATGTGCATGAAATATTCATCCCATTTGAAAGCTAATCAATATAAACAAACTTGAACCCCATTATGTCAAAATTCACATGGATATACATGTATTTGCAAGATTCTTTAAAAGCTTATTTCTTGGTGTCGCCTTTACCTTGATATAAAAGGACACTGCTAATTTTTTCTTTAAACACCCATCAGAAATCACCTCTTTAAGCACTACTCCAATAGGAGATGTTCTTAAGTTTGAAATCTGCCGGTTTTAACACCTTCACCCCAACCCCCCCTGCCAGAGTCCTTCATTACCATTCTTTTTAAATCATTATGAATTTCATCTATTTAAATCAAAATCTTTTGATTCCAAATCGTCCTGTCCTCCTAAAATATGGATATTAAATTATTAAATATTAAATCTTAATATTATACTTTCATGTAAATTACTTGAATCTGATTCGTCGAGAAACATTTGATAAAAAACACTACTACCCGCTGAATAATGAAGCCACGCCCTCCTGCGTAGCAACAGTCAACATTGCTTGATGACGGGTGGTATTACAAAAAATAGCGACTGCGCGGAATTGATGCGCGCACGGTTCACTGTAATATGTATTTGTATAAAACATTTAGTATAATATAATAAATATTGCATGTAGTTGAGTGTAACATTGAAAATTTTCACCCCTCGAAAACCATTGTCAACCTCGCCTGCGCCTCGGTTGACAATGGTTTTCTTGGGGTGAAAATTTTCAATGTTACACTTAACTACATGCAATATTTATAAAATAACAATATCTATATAACAGGGGCTCTTGAATATGAATTTCTGCAATCCATCACAATGTTACTGTTGTGTCTGCAAAATTACCAAGATTTTCTGAAAAACACGTTTGTTTTTTTTTTTTTTTAAAATTTACTTCAAAATCAAATTTTAAATGCCTTTATTAACATAAATATCATGATCTACATTATTCCATAATTTTTTCCAGATAAATGCCAGTGCATTCTAAGAATGTAAATAATATGGTAAACTTTATACAGTAGATGATCTGTTGATCACCTTTTATGAAACTTTGTATTCATGTGATAATTATTTGTATTTATAAATACAAGACATTTTTACAGCACTATATATCACATTTATCTATCAACAGTTTGTTGAAGTTTTAATGTTGACACATTACTGATAGAGGGTTCCTATGTTTCTATTAATCTGAAAGATGAACTCTGAAACAAAATATCTTTTGCATAACTGTGCAAAAAAAAAATCCTCCAAAAAAAAGAATGCAATGAATAGACGACTTTCACATTTACAAAAGTCATTCCCCTTTGCGGGATCAACCAGCGCAAGACACTGTTTTCCCTCTCTAACCTTACCATGTTGACCCATACTCTGGCAATACAGGTCCAGATCGAAATTGTCCGATAATGTTTGAAGATTAAAAAATATTAACAGGTATTATAAACTTGCAAAGGACAAAGTGGAAAAAATGAGAGTTATGCCAACAACGGGATATAACTCTTATGAATGTGAAATTCGTCTATTGTGCATTCATTTAAAAACGTCATATACCAAAATTTCAATCCTTGACTTTCCAATTACGTAACAGCTAGTAGAAGAATATTAATATTAAACTACGTAATAATGCATGTATCACAGAAAAGTTTATTTCCGCTAAATGAATGAACCAATTCACAAGAAGAAGATGTCTTCTAACAGAGAACTCTCCTCTGCCGTTTCCTCTGCTAATTCCTCACAAAACTGGTCTTTAACAGGAGGGGCTCCAAACAGGGCACCCTTAGGGAGCCTCATGCCTCCAGGGGATAAGATCTTTGCTGTTCCCCCGACAGGGATAGATCTGGTCGTGGTAGGAGTGATGTCACTTTGAATGGAGGATCTAACCAGATTTGAGGGGCGGGCGGGAGAGTCTTCTTCTAAAGAATTGACTATTTCTACCACCGATAATGTCTTCTCTCTGAATCAGAAATGAAATGAAATTTAATTATTTTCTTTAAAAAGTGAGAAAAAAACACACTTCTGTTATAACCAATAAGTGGTGTAGTCATAAAGACAGTGAACATGTCTATTTTTAAAATATTTAATCTTTGAATATTGAAGTTTGTGCAGAGATGTACAGAAAAATGCATTTATAGTAAAGTTCCAGGTACCAACAATTTCAACAAATTTGATTCATAATAAGCATATATGGACATATCCATCTACATTTAAAAACCATAGGTAACAATATAACTTTGTTGTAAGCCTAAATTCATTGTAAGCATATAAGCTATATCCATGTTTTGCTGCAAGCATAATTTGATAAAAAAAAATCTCTAGTCAAAATGCACAAGAGCAGGGTAATCTTCTAATCCTAGGGGTGCATGTTTACAACATTATTTGAACAAAGAAATGTTTTTCAATCCAAAGCACACTCTAGCAAGATGGATTAAAGAGACTTGAAAGAATGCAGTTTAAACAATTTAATTAAAGAAGTTAAAAATTGACAAAGAGAACAGATAAATTTTACCCTGGTTTTGAAGGTAATTTTGGACTAGATGACTTGGATGCCCTCTGGCGGTTTGTCTGTAAGGGGAGGTTATTCTGTCTTGGTAAATCAATGAAATCCTCATTTGAGACAGGAGAGCTAAAACAAAAGAATGTTTAACAATTGCTTTACAATTAAAGTTCTTATTTTAGACATCACATTACTGACTAGCTGCAGATCTGTAGCTCTCCGAAAATATATATATTGATAGACCGGTCTATCAATATACATATTTTCGGAGAGCTACAGATCTGCAGCTAATTACTGACATGTATTTAATCTGAATCTTCATTTCTGGTTATTAGCATCTTTGGTCTGGTGTCTCTTTCTAAATCCAAAAGGATTTTCTTTTTAAGAGATCAAGCAATGCACTGTACAACAGTCTTAGGAATCTTACACTCCATAAACTCTCTAAAAGTTAATCAATGGTGACTTATAGATAAAATCTTACAGGAATGACTTTGAATAAGGGCAAAACCAAGAGGATTTATGGCAAAAAAAGAAAATAAATCAAGAAACTTAGCATTGACTGAAAAATTCATAAAATTACCGAGGACTTCTACAAGAGTAGCTTGTGGCAGCATCCATTCTCCTTGTAGGGGTGGTAACAGGATCCTCTGCAAGCCTCTCAATGGAATGATCTAATCTCCTGGAATAACTGGTGGCCGCATCAATCAGCCTGGGGGTAGAAGGGGTAGATCCAGAATTTTCACTCTCAAGCTTCAGCGGTGAAGTAGCTCTGGTGTACTTTTCTTGTGTGTCTGACTTGGGATAATTTGGACCATTTGTTTTAATTTCATGGATTTTTGAAATTGCAGAAGGTTCTCTTAAGTGAAAATCTTTTGAAGCACCTATAGAAGAAAGATCAATTAATATACATTTACAGTTTGTAATCCATACTAAACTTAATTATTTATGTTTTCAGTCAAATCACTGAAATTTTGTATTTCTTAACATGTCAATAGCAATTCCTCCGATGCATGCAGATAAATATACAGTTGAACCCTTTCATCATACAAACACTTCATAAATAAAGTTCACTAAATAAATGGAAAGTTCCTTATTTCTTTCAAATTGACATATCCATGGTTTTCAAGATGCTACTTTCTAAATACCAAAGTTCAACTGTATTTCTAAATATGGCAACAACAAATTAAAAATTCGTGAAATGCATGCAGATTTATACACTGTATACAGGGAAATGTTCACACCTGTTTTATTTTTGCCCTTTAACCCTATCCTCTTTTGGGCGAATTCAAAGAAATAGTATAATTTTTTAAAAAACAAAACTATGACTGGGCAAATTTCAAACGGGACAAAATTGTTTTCTGGTGTGAAAAGGAGAAAATAACAATGGGCGAAAATAACCCTGTATACAGTATTCATTATTATTTCTGACCTTTCTTTGCAGCATCTCTATGTATCTCCTCTTTATCCCCCAGACTAAGAATGTCCTCCTCACTCAAACACCTGTCAAGGTTAAGTTTATCCACACGACCTTCACCTTCACACACACTGCCACTGTCAGGGACATTAAACACACTCCCCCCTTCATTCTCATCTTTGTCAGGAAATTCCCCGTTTTTCTCCAGGTAATCCATTCTGGCTTGCTGAGTTGAGCGACGTTTCTCTATGATATCTTGCTTTCTCTTCAGCTGGGCCTCTTGTTCCATTAAAACTTTCCTGAGTCTCTTCTGCTCTTCCAGTAAAGCTTCCCGCTGCTTCAAGAGTTCATGCTTGCGTTCCGTTGAACTAAGTTTCTTATATTTCTGGAGAAACTCTTTGTTCCCATTTCCTAGCTGTGGAGAATGTTTCTGTAACTCGTCATTATCCACAGCCAGTTTTTCCTTAAATCCCACCTTATTGGTTTTTCCCGACTGACTTGAAGGTGAGGCTGACCTTTGACCTTTTGGAGAGCCAGATGGAAATGAGGCTCTGGATGACCTTGGACTCATATCAGGCTCCAGACGCTGAAACTCGTCTCTTGGAGAATCTTCAACGTAAGCTCTTATATCTGCGCTCTTCTGCGTACTTGACATGACTGGTTCCCGAAAAGCCTGTATAACTGGTATCCGGTCACTGTAATCGATCCTTCCCCCTTGATGTCTAGGTGGGGTTGTTGTTGACGACTCTGAAGCCACAATAGTACTGAGTCCCCCGTCCTCATTCTGTTTCCGTTTAGCGATCTCCTTGTCAATCATAGAGGTGAAAGGTCGTCGGAGGCGGTCCTTGGTGGTTTCCACTTCAATGTACTTCTGATGGAGCTCGTTCCTCCCTTTCTCTATGTTCTCTTTATTTTCTCTCTGTCTATGACTCTGTTTTCTGTGATGTTCATAATCCCCATCTTCTTCAGCAGCAGCTCTGCATTGGGATTCCTGTAAAGTATATCATGTATATGTTTACTATCTACTGCATAGGCTTTGATTTCATCACATTGCACATAATGGTAATTTTTGAATACTAAAGAACTAAATTAATTTAATGACTGACTTCTTGGACATGAGACAAGAACCAGTTTTTTTTTTCTACTGAGAAAGGGATACTTATTATATATTTCGACTCTTCAAATACTGTGAGCATACTTTTTTTCACAGAGTCAAAATTAAATTAAGCATATTTCTTGAATTGCAAACTGCAAGTCTCAAATGCACTTATAGTAGGCTGTGGCAAATTTCTGCTTTGAATTTATGACCGCATACATAAACACCAAATCGAAAAAAGTATATCTCCACTACAAAAGCATTTCCCCTGTATGTTGACAAATGTTGTACCTTTTTATAGACAATCTCTGTGATAGATGTGTTCAGTTGTTCCTCTCTCTCTAGCAGTTGATCCTTGTATCGACTCAGTAACTCCTGACACTGGAACAGCTTACTCTGAATATCTGTTTTATAGTTGTTAAGTCTATATTATCTTTTCTTTCTTTCTCTGATTTTTTTCTTCTAAAGACTTAGATATGTTTACGATACCTGAAATTTTCTTGGCATCAACAAACTATCTTATCATATTCTTTACCTAAACTGTGTTTATGTGCATTTGAAATTCCCCTCCTATTCCATCAACCCCAAATTTGTGAAATATCTGACCTCTCCTTTCTATTTTTATTTCCTCACAAAAAGAGTTGGTGTAGTTATTGTAACACTCTTGTTTGTGTGTGTGCTTGTTAGTGATGTCTGAACTAGGGTTGATGCAATTAGCATCATGACCAATGTTAAATGCTGTCTTGGTGAAAAGAAATGCTCTTAGGCGATTCTCCCCTTTGGGGTGCCCTTGTTTTCACACTCTCTCCCCCCTTAACCCTTGCCATCCCCTCTCCCTGTGTTAAAAATACACTCTTCTTACTCTGTCTCTGAAATTTTGTCTCATCCAATCAGAATTTTTTATGTCATTACTCCCCTTACCCCTCCCAAGTCTGTGACAATTTGTGTCATTTTCTGATCCTCCTTTCTCCCTATCTTAAGAAGGATATCCCCCCTCTCATGTAGACATTTGCATACCCCCCCCCCCTTTGTCATTGACCCTCCCCTCTCTTTTCAGTGTTAAGGATACCCTCTCTCTCCTGTAGTATCTGTTCCTGTTGGTTGACCATCTGTATCACCTGTTTTTCATACTCCCTTCTCTCTGTCTGTAGCTGACCCAGTACAGCCTCTTTCTCATCCCCCATCCTGCAATGTCAAACAAATAATTAAGAACTTACGACCACAAAAGCTATAAATGGAGAATTACAAATCATGTATATTCTAAATTCATAAGCAACCTAGTTTTCACAGGTTTTTCTCTCTACAAGTTAGAAAATCTTCATCATGTCCTAAATCATTAAAATTGTGGTAAGGAGAATGGGGAGTCAGCAAATTAAACATCCGATGTAACTTAATTTTTTAGATATAATATCTTAAGCTGTCATTTATCAACTATGGCAAAGAAAAATTTCATACTCTTTAGTTTTAAAATTTGATCATTTGTGCGTATCTTTATATGGAGCTTTTCTTCTATAGGAGATTATTAAAGTCTAAAAATGGCCACAACCACCAAGCCCTCTAAAACTCAAACTTACTTGGCTAATTCCTTTATGAGGTTAGCGACACGCTTCTTGTCATCTGCACACAGGTCTTTCAGTGATACTTTCTTCAGATTGCCTCGGAAGTGCTTGTGTGGCTGTTCTTGAAGACTCTCAACAGTTAACTAATTTTAAAAATAAAACTCAATAATCATATAGCTGAATTTCTTTTCAATTTTTTACTGTCAAGTTCCAAGAAAATCCTTGATTCTATGACTTAATGAGCATACCTGTCACATCATAAATATCCATTAAATGTCAATGCAATGGCGATCATTCCAAAGGGATTGTTTAACTTTATGGTCATTAATATTTAGGCAATATTTATAATTATTAAAAATTCAATATTATCCAAAACCCTGAAAAATCTGCCAATATGAAGTAAGGCCAAAAAAAATTAATCAATTGTTTCTCAGGCCAAAAAAAATCAAAATTCAATGCGGCAGGCAGACTTTTTTTTTTTTTTTTTTTTTTTTTTTTTATTTTGAAGCAGGATTTAGTTTACACCTTTTTTTAAAGTCATTTGGTCAATAAAATGATAATATCTACTAATACTTAAGTTTTGTTCTCTGAAATTAATTATAATATGTATTCAACTTTGAATAATGTTAACCCAAACATTTATTTAAAAATTAAGTTATAAAATATTTTAGATTTAGAAGAAAGATATTGTTTTTCTAATAAAAACGTCTATCTTAGCATTTATGAAAAGGGCAATAACTCAATTTTCTTTTTCAACTTGGAAAAATAGAAAATTGAGTTATTTCCCTTTTCAATATGTCAATAAAATTGATCAATGCGGCCGTTTTTGAACTGATGCGACGGTGCCTGAGAAACAATTTATTAATTTTTTTTTGCCTAATAAACATGATTGTATCCATGAATTAAAATATCTAATTTAAATTCCTTTTATTTTTCAGTATTATGTTCTTGGATAATAGATATCTTGGAGCACACATTGCCTTTACATTTAAGTCTTTCAATTCAAGGTTAAAATGAAACTTATATGATTTATCAAACAAATGGGCTAAAGGGTTGAAATAGGCTTTGCCTACTGCCCAATACCATTCACTTTTATTTGTTAATAAAATTTTGTATAAATAAAAAAAAAAAATTATAATGATTTATATGTGTTTTATACTCCAACATAACTTACGAAAATTTTGTGAAGTTCGGGACCGCGCAGTGCTGATTTTGTTACCTGTTTCTCACAAATTCAGAACATACCTACCATTTTACACATATTTATAAATGTTAAGGTGTAGGAAATAATTATTTGAATAAAATTGGACCATTAAAGTGTCCAAAAACGTCCAGAAATCAAGTTTTAGCACATAAGTCAAAAAATTTGTCGGCGAGATTGACATTGAAGTAGCACTGCAATTTATTGATTTCTGAGGAATTAAACTTATAAAATTGATAATAAATGATAATTTAAGCATCAATTATATCTTCACACATAATTTTTATTATTTATACAGACAGTTTTGGCTTATTACATGTTGAAAATATCTATTTTGCGATTTACACCTGCTTTCACCTGAATTATTTATTTACAGAAAACTCCGACTAAAATTTTGTAAATATATTTTAAAACTTTAATTTATTACGAATTCAATGATATATAATACATGGCATAAATAAATTATTTTGACCCTTATTAGTTCAGTTTTAAACTGCACTCCAATTCAACTAAAACGCTCTAAGGGGTAGCCAGGTAAACACTATAGGGATATGGCCAGTGCGTCAAATCGTGGCATTAAGGGGTAAAGAGTTAAAACGAAATTCCAGAATTGTCCATCGATTTTAAAATGAATTGTTATATGCCTTCAGAATACATGTGTAACCTACATCTTGTGTAATTGTTGTGGCATCAGCTGATAAGTTCATGACCTTCACTGGAGACTTCACTGGTATTGTGGCCTTGACCTCTGTGGTTTTCCGACCCGATTTCACCTGACTCGACCTCATTTTCTTTGGTCTGGTTGGACGGCGATTACCAGGTGCAGTCACCCCTAAAACATCAAAGTACATGTTTATTCATAGTTTTTGAGATTGATAAAATGTGTTAGGCTAAAAGTCAAATTTGGTTTGGATCCCCAGTGGAGCTCACTGTTAAAATCAAAGGACAGGCAGTTGTGGTTTAAAATGATTTCTTATTTCTTTGAATGAACATTAAAGAAATGCATCAATTCTAGCATAAGAACTTGGAATTTTTAAAATTCTAAAAACTGTTAGTAATAAAATCTTCTTAAAAAACTTTATTTTAATTTATGGCATAATCATGATAATGGATAGCATTGAATGTAATTTCAGAAAAATGTGGATTACACTTCAAGGTGAACTGATAAGTAAACTGTGTAAAAATTCAGTTCATTTTAAATTTTATCCCTTTTTTCTTTTCATATCAAAAGGACAAGTTTACGAAATTTAAACGCTAGTAAGCCTAGTATGTGAGTCTTTCTAAAAGTACTAAACAAATATCTTGAATCAGTAGTAAATCATGATAAAATAAATGGGTTTTTTTGCAAATGGGAAAGATGATGGCAATATAAACATGATCAATTGTGAAAAAACAAGAAATCTGTGAGCCAATGCTCACTAGTAATATCCCCGCTCTGATGTAAATAAGCACTACATGTATCATGTTAATATATATACACAAGTTCAATTACAGGCAGATGCACAGAAAAATATGAAGTTGACATCAGATTCATATCAAAATTAATCCCACCATATGGCATGCCTCAACAAAGGGTGTAATAAAATTTCAAGCATCCGCTATGAATAGCTAATGAGAAAACTGCAACGAAAATTTGTTATGTATGCAACAATGTATGTATGTGAGAAACAGGAAGTTGACATCAGATTTGAGCGAAAAATGTATCCCAACATATGGCATGCCTCAGAGAAGATCGTGTTAAAATTTCAAGCATCTACAATGAGTAGTTGCTGAGAAAACTGTGACGAAAATTTGTTACATATGAAACGGACAGACCCACAGACAAACAGGAAGTTGATATCTGATTTCAGCGAAAATGTATCCCACCATATGGCATGCCTCAGAGAAGATTGTATTAAAATTTCAAGCATCTACAAAGAGTAGTTGCTGAGAAAACTGCGACGAAAATTTGTGATGTATGAAACGGACAGATGCACAGACAAACAGGAAGTTGATATCTGATTTAAGCGAAAATGTATACCACCATATGGCATGCCTCAGAGAATGTTGTGTTAAAATTTCAAGCATCTACGATGAGTAGTTGCTGAGAAAACTGTGACGAAAATTTGTTTCGGACGGACACACAGCTACAAGGACACACAGACACACGGACAGACACACAAGGGTAAAACAGCATACCCCCCTCTCCTTTGGAGCGGGGGTATAATAAGGGTGGAATGGTGATGTTAAACTAACCAGGAACAACAGCATCCACATCGTTCTTTGTCCCTGGATCTGCAACAATCAAAATAAGACATTAAAAACTGTAGTTGATCGAAACATTAGTATATAGTATCTAGATAGAAGCTTTTTATCAGATAACGAAATAAAAATTGTTTTAAGCATAATTATGGTTTTTAAATAATGCGAAAAATTGAAAATAGCTTTTAAGAATTTTCATTATGAGGTTTACTTATAATCATACCGAGCTCTATAAGGACAATGCCAGGGAAGAGAGAAAATTCAGACTTGCACAATGGTCCAAATTATTTCTTTCTCAGTAACTTTTGGACCCACAATGTATCGCTTGTTTAAGCTATATTCTTGGGAGAATAGCAAGAAAAGTTCAACATAAAATAAACTTGTCTTGATTTAATGGATTTTTTGCAGACAACTTGTAATTAAAACATTATTCTTTAAAGTCAACACTGTATAGGCTTTGGCTGTCTAACGCAACTTAAATACAACATCTTCCCCAAATGTCAAGTATGGTTTGACAAGCCTGAGCGTAAGTATCTGCTCTCACCCTAACAATTTACTCCAGCATGCTAGAGGTTAACGACCAGATACTTTTTCACTTGTCGTAGCGTAACCTCTGGCATCCATTGTAAAAATTCTCGCCACTGAAACAACACGTCAAAATAAGTCGTTAAATAAAAAATTCGGGCTTTGAACATTATGGAATGTCACAAAACTAGGCCTATAAAATTTTCATTATTTACGATTAAACTTAGACATAAAACACTGTTAATCTTTCATATTAGCAATAAATTCAACATTTTCAAAATTTAAGCAGATAGCTGATTACAAGTGCTCTGACTCCCTCGTTTAAAATTCTAGATTCCCCTGACTCTTACCCCTGCACCTGCCACAATATAAAAATATGGTAGGGATGGGTATCGCCAGAAATTTTGTATCGCGATATATCACGATTTTTTCCCGCAATATCACGATAATATCATGATATTTTTAAAAGCAGTTTTTACAATGATTTTATATGAAATGTCATTATTTTTCTAAAAAGTATGCTAGAAAAACAAAATTTTACGTTCTTGAAATTTTTATGTATATAAAATCAATTATGTTTGGACGGTAAGATGCCGTTCTTTTAAATTTTTATAACATTTTTAATACTTTCTGCAATTGTAATTTGAAAGATTGAACAAATAAATGAATAATTTCTGGACTTTATAATATGTACCTAAAAACCGGTATTTAGGTCATCGTATCACGATACGTATCACGCAACAAAATATCGCGATATACCGGTATACCGATAAAATCGCACATCCCTAAACACTGTATAGGTGAAGCTTTAGGTATATCTGCTTCAAAGGAAGGCAGGATTGGATGAGATCAGTGGCTGTTCTTTGTCCTCAATTGTTTATCTGTTCAAATGAAGTTTATTTACAAACACATATTGACCTCAAAAGGTGTCCGAGTTTAAGTCACTGTTGAATCATGGGATAGAATGTCGATGCCAAGTAATCAATTCTGAAAATTTCCACCTGACACAACATCAAGACACTTCAACCTGTCAAAGAAAAATAAATACAGCTGATAATTTTGTATTTTTTATCAACAATTAACACACATAGGTCTGATGACCTGGAAACTTCTTTTGAAAACGAAAGATTTTTTGGGTACCAAGATAT
This sequence comes from Saccostrea glomerata, assembly GCA_003671525.1. Lineage (NCBI taxonomy): Eukaryota > Metazoa > Mollusca > Bivalvia > Ostreida > Ostreidae > Saccostrea > Saccostrea glomerata. The sequence continues at coordinate 6,200 of PRKT01001064.1, read as the reverse complement.
GATAAGGTCTGTGAACTTAACAAAACCTAAGGGAAAAAACTAGAGTCTCAAATATACGTTTAATCCTAAACCAGAAAGATGGTTTTTAACAGTGCATGTTTTTCAGATTTGGGATTGGAATTTTGATGCAAGGTAAAGGGTATTT
>PRKT01001063.1:104328-142560 GCA_003671525.1 Saccostrea glomerata | reverse complement strand
GATCATACTGGGATAATTCATTCTGAGGCTGCTACATGCTAAATACTAAAATCGTGATGAATATAACGGTTCTAAAGAAAGGTTCGATAAAGCTGCGGGTGTTAAAGACTTATTTTGTGATTTTTGTTTGCAAGGCAGTTTCATGAATCACGAACTGAATAAAGAAAAATCATGCATCACTGTTTTTAATTGTTGTATCTTAAAGACTATAAAATTAACACACCTGCACAAAATTGATGATATAATGAGTATTATATTTTAAAATATACTATATCTTTTTACTTTTCAGTTTCACTTATTGTTTGAAGAATGTTCACTTTGCTTTTCAATTTTATCCAATTATTAAAATTATGATTATCCCAACTTTAGAACTGCTTGTACATGGATAAGACGTAATCTTATATATTTACACCAACGTGCTGTAACGTCATGTTCAGCCAATGACAATATGTTTGATTGAAAATGATTTTATGTAAAATTTTCCAAGGGCCAAAATATAGTGGTTTGAGAAAAGATTGTTCTTTATTGGGATTTGATTTCGTCGTTAATGATTAGTACAGTGGTAATATAATAAGGGAAATAATGTATTTCGTGTGAACATATATTTGTTGATCTATTCATACCCCGAGAGAAAACAAACAAAACTTAACCCCAATCAAAACCTGTGATTCCACAGTATGCCATAGGATTATATACCGTTTTTTTTTTCATCTCAATGTGATGTGTATAAAATTGTAAAATGAATCTGTTTTCTCTGTTGGTCCAAATTGAGGTTACATGTATGGTTTCGGGTATATTCAAGAGTCAAAGGCCGTAGCTGGTTGATACTTTAAAATTTACTAGAGGAACTGTGAGCAATGAATCACTGAGTGGTACAGTCCCTGAAACGTTCTACTTTCCCATTTTTCCGTTCACTCACCGTTCGTTCAGCGTTCGTTCACCGTTCTTTCAGCGTGCGTTCACCGTTCGCTCTTCGTTCACAGTATTGCGTTCACCGTTCACCGTGCGCTCGCGTTCACCGTTCGCTCTTCATTCCGTTCACCTTGCGTTCATCGTTCACTTATCGTTCAGTCTTTATTGTCATTCGGAACTCCGAAGTGAAAGGACTTTTTGATGGTAAGGATTTACATATTTTTTAATTAAATATCTTAGATATCGTGTTAAAGAATAATTATTTCGTTGCAAAAATCATCTATGATATTTATATTTCTATTATTATAACTCAGCTGTAACTTATTTCATGAATTTTCCCTGGAAAATAATTAATACATTAAGTACTACATGTATGTAGAACGATGCTAAAATATTACATTATAAAAAGGGCAATGTACAAATGCTTCACGCACGGCATCAATTTGATGTTATTTTAAAGAGGACAAATTATTAATGGATGTTTAATAATTAATCCAAGTCTTTTACAGGACAAGAATACATGAAAAAAATTATTTCTACAGTAACACGTATTTAAAGTACATGTTGGTTTGAGAATTATAAACAGTACTGCAAATATTCAGTTTATTAAATATCTTTAGAGCTAATTAAGTTGATGACGTGGTTTTAAATTTTAGAAAAGACCAACTGTTTAAAATAGTCTATTATTAGAGAAAAAAAATTCCCTCTTTCTCCGTACCTAAACATGTTTAAAAATATCTTTTTTGCTATTCAGTATAATTAAGACACCCCCCCCCTCCCCCGGGTGCTTTTTCTCCCGAAATAAAATTCTTATTGAGTTTTTTTCAGCATAGTTTAATTAATATTTAATTTTTATTGTAACACAAGAAAATCAGTCTTAAAACCAACATCAAACAGTCATTAAACAATAGACTAAGTATTTTAGTATAAACTTGTGCCGACAGTAGTATTTTAAATTGGCAGAGAATATGTTTCACATTCAATTTAAAACTTAATCCTTCCAAGTATATATTCAAATTATTTTTTTTCTGCAGGAATGCAAAAATCAGACCTAGAAATGATAGGGAAAAATATTAAAATTTCTTGGAATACTAAGTGACTCCTTGCCTTCGGCATGTTCGGTGAAACGCGATTTCCACACCTCCACTGTGTCGAATTATTTTGATTGACAGCACAAGCACGCTACTACAAATATAGCACGGACTTCCTGTGAACTGTGTGAACTTGATGATGGAAAATAAAAGCCAAGGATTACTGTCAAATGGATTTGTTAATATAAAAAAAAATTACCTTTATTGCTTGGAATATTTAGGAAAAATAATTAGAATTTTTATTTGATACAACATATATCTGAGAATCGAGGGGGTTATCTCTCTCTCTCTCTCTCTCTCTCTCTCGAACATTTCTCTGTTCAATAAAAACTATGACAACACATTACTTATTTATTTTTGAAAATTTAATCCACACATGTATTACAAATAATTTGAATGCCTCTTTCCAACATCTTGACCGAGTATAACTACGGCCGGGAAATGTCTACAGATACATGAAGAAATTAGCTAAAATAATCGTCATAAAAGAATTCAAAAGGCACATCAATATAGAATTATTTGCATTAGAATTTTAATAAAACGAGAGTTTTTATGCAGTACGATAACAGTCAATGTCAACAGATAATTGTGAATAAAAAAAAAAATCCGTTAATTTACTCAGAATCGCTTTGGCACGGAAATACATGTACGGTTGTTTCAACACCGTAGAATGTAATTAATTCATTCTATAAGTAGCTGTTTTATCTTCAGAAGTCCACATTATTTTATTAGTGAAAAGAATAAGCAGAATTATTTACTATATAAGTAGATTAATTTATTTTTTAATTACACGCGGTAACAAATATACGCGTTTGACGGCGATTAAAATCATGTCATTAAAATATCGATTTAAACATATAGGTATGTGCAGAAAAAAATGCTTTTATTTATTTACTAATTTATTTTTTAATAAATTAATTTATTGATTTATCTATTTTTTATCTCAGTAGTAGTTTTATCTTCAAAAGTCCACATTAATTTATTAGTTAAAAGAATAAGCAGAATTATTTACTATATAAGATTAATTTATTTTTTAACTACACGCGGTAACAAATACACGTTTGACGGCGATTAAAATCAATTTATTAAAATACCGATTTAAATTAAACATACGTATGTGTAGAATTTTTTTTAAAATTATTTATTTATTTATTCATCTATTTATTTCTCTTTTGTTTATCTATTGTGTATTTATTTTTATTTTTGACATTTGAGTAATAGAATAAAAGAATAATTTCAAAACAAGGAAAAGACCAAAGGCATTCCGAATAAATCGTTCATCTTGCGTTCACCGTTCACTTTGCGCTCGCGTTCACGCTCCGTTCGCGTTCTGCGTTCATTCACCGTTCACCGTTCACACATCGTTCACCAAGTTGCGTTCACCGTTCGCACATCGTTCACTCACCGTTCGCTCTGCGTTTGTTCACCGTTCGTTCAGCGTTCGTTCACCGTTCAGGTGGGAAAGTAGAACGTTTCAGGGACTGTACACAAGCCCTCAAAGAACAATCTGTGGTTTCCATACAAATCTTGCCCTGTGACCCTGTGCCCTGTGTCTAAAAAATTCTGCTTATAGGGTATTGAAATTGCATACAAATAAAACCATAAAAATAATTATCTCCTTTGTGTTTTTAAATGCTAATTGAGACATCATAAACATGTGCATCTTCCCCTATTTTCTTAAAAAGTTGCAGAAGACAACAATTTTCAAAGGTATTTTCTCTCATAATAATGATGTCCACAGGCATAGCCCACAAAGATTTTGAGAAATGTAATTTTTAATTGACTTTGCATAAGATACCAAAAATTAAAGTGAGCTACAGCTGTGGAGACTATTCTCTAAAGGAAAATTACCCTTAATATGGGCCATTTTGAGACTTTTCTGTTTCACAATAGAGAAATTTGTCACATTCATGACGTCATATTTGCAGATTTGCAATCCTTCATGCCATATTCTATCCTGATTTTCAAATACATGTACTTAACTAATGGTAAGCCAGTTTAAAAACATTTTGTTGATACTACATTTCTAGGGCAAACTAAAGCTAAAATCATCCCTTTTTTGCTAAAATGGCAAAGTCCATAATTATGTTTTGTTCTGCGAAATCTGAAATACTGTTAAGTGTCAGATCTAAAAGGTAATTTTAACAAAAATAGGAGGTGCACAATGGCACTGTGTATTAAAGATTATGCAAAAGATTTGCAGAAAAGATAAAAAAAAGTGTTCTAAAAAGACGGACGTAAAGACAGACAGACATACGGACGGACACGGACGGCTAGAAGGACGGACGAACAAACTTTCTGATCACCATATAACCTTCCGATTTTCAAGCGAGGGTATTAAAATGACATTTAAAGTTCGGTTCTTTTATTTGATTTCCTGTACGATTTTTATTTTTTTTTCCCTTTTTAATACTTTACAGTGTAGAAATAAGACATTTAAATCTTCACAAATCAATATTTGAAAAACAAAATAAAAAAGGAGGAAGATTGCGAAGAAGGAAATATTTATGTACTTCCCTGTGGTTTCAATACGCGCTTTTGAATATACATGTACATATAAACTTGATTAAGCATAACAAAAAGGTAGGGTATACAGTTTTTTTTATATAACCTTGGGATCTTCGAATAAGTGGTGCATTGGTTAGAATGTCTGCTGTAGAGTCGTGAAGTAAGGAGTTGATCCTTACGCCGCAGGTTCAAATCCCACTGTGGGACGTGGAGACTTGTTTTTCGGATGAGACCGTATAAACCGAGGTCACGTGTCGCAGTAGGTGCTGGCACGAAAAAGATCCATCCTTGCTCACTTACCCTGTGTGCTGAGTACAGGACAAAATTTGCAGCTCTACCGACAAGTGGTGGTGTCTCCATATTAGTGAAAAATTTTCCACGTTAAACAATTAAGAAATGAATTTAATTTTTGAAGTTTCATGAGGTTTCATGAAGCGCATTAGCGCTTCATGATAAATATGCCGGTGCGTGAAGCGTTGTAGTTCATATACCTCATGAATCTTCAAAAATTAAATTCATTTCTTATATTTACATTATTTTTCTGATATCTTGTCATAAATTTACGCATTCAACTGTCATTTTAAAGCAAAACAGTGTGCACTTTATTTTTGACGGTATTATGACGTAACAATTGAGATATTCATGCTAATTCGTGATACATATGTAATGTAGTTCTTGAGAAAATGAACTGCATCTTATTTTGTTAAGAATCATAGGGAAATACTGCAAACGTATTACACTTAGCGGTGTATTCTTTTTAGCGATTTTGGCGGAAAGCAGAGTCCGCTTATTCAGGTACACCGCTAAATGTCTTGCATATTAACTAAGATAACCAGCAAAGTCAGACAGCGCTAAATCAAATCTTCGCTAACTTGTTGAAAATGGAATTTCCGCCAAATATCGTACACGCCAAATGTAATACATTTACAGTATATTGGAAATATTATATATTCAATCAATCAGTCAATCGAAGGTGTGTTTTGTCGTCTCGTTTAATTTTTTCTAAAATGAATCTACAGTATGAAAATGTTCGTAATAAATAATATACATTAAAAATGTATGAAAATTAAAAGAAAAATCCCTTTAAAGAATTTTCATTTGATATCCAACAGATTTTTTTCACTTCATAAGTTATCATTATTATTCCTACGTATTGTATAAGTTCAGTTTGCTATTTTAAATTCGAGATATGTAAAATAAATACGTATGGCCAAGTTTATCTCTGCTCCTTTAGTTGGTGTGCATGGTAATTAATTGCCGTATAATTTATCTGGTAAAAGGAATAGCCAGGTAATCGTTCAATTTACTATCTCATCAAACTGTAATTTATTCTTTATACATGTATAGCTGGTTTTGTGTGATTTGTCTGTATTAATTACAAGACGTACTTTGAAAGAGTCTTTTTAGGTGTAAGAAAGAAATTATTTTTGTTTGTTGCAAAAATGTTTACAGACCCAGGGCTGACCTAGATTCAAAGACACCAGGCCTTAAACTAGTGGCGGATGGAGAGAATTGGACCAAACGATGTTAATTGTGGAGTCATTGGTGCCAAATTAAGAAAAAAATCCATCATCAATTCACTTTTATTATTTAAGATAAATAAATTGTTAATACAGTAAAACTCGGTTATAAAGAAGTCACAGGGACCTATGAAATCACTTCGCTATATCCGTAATTCGTTATATCCGTATAAGGAATTCACTAATTTCATTTAGTTGGGGATCCAAAATAACTTCGCTATATCCGTGAATTCGCAATATCCGTGTTCGTACTAAACGAGTTTTACTGTATAAATTATATGGAATGGGCGCCTGTGTTTTGCAGTTGTTAGAGTGTCTGTTCTAGATTCAAGAAGTAAAGAGCTTGTACTTACGTAGCGGGTTCATATCTTACAATGGGACAAGGACACCGAGGTCCGTTATATGAAGCCGTATGAACCGAGGTTCTGTGTTGAAATAGGTGCTAGCACAAAAAATATCCCTCGCTGCTCAATAACACTAAGTGCCACTCATAGGTTACAATGTGATGCTCTCCACCGGCACGTGGTGGCTTCTCCATATGAATAATTTCGAGAGAGGCGCTAAACAACAAACAATCCTTATGTGGAAGGGAATTTGTTCATGTCAGAAAGGCTTGTCTGCAGGTTGCTTCAGTATAAAGTTTGTTTGTAAACAGGTACCAACTTTAAAACTCTGACAAAATTAGAACTTGCTAAAATATAAAGTTTAAACACTTTTAAATCAAGCAAATTCTACACTTGTAGAGAACACATATCCATGTATTGCGGCACGGGGCCTCAGTTACATGTAATACGGTCTTATCCTAATAACAAGTCTACAAGTCCCACAGTGGCATCTGGATCCACCATATAAGAATAAAATGCTTAATCCGCGATGCTGGAGCAGACACTCATGTACTACTGCCCCATGCAGGATAAATTTTAAAAGAAACTTTAAATATAAGTACTTAAATTTTGCAATCATTGCACCTAAGGATTACTCCAAAGATACATTTTGTTTCAACGGAGAACTACCTTCAGAGTGATCAGGAAGAAATATAGGCTGCAAAAATAAAGTTTTAGAGCTTACATTTAATGAAATTATAATGTACGAGCGTATTTGTTTAAGACGTAATCTAGTCTGTTTTATTTGATTTGTTTGGTTTTTCTCTTGCTGAGGCTTTTCGGTTTTATTAACTGATGAAGTTGTCCAAGTTATTTTATCGCGAGTATCAATTGAAAAAAATGCACATTGAAAGATGAAGATGAAACAACACTCTTGAGTGAATTTTTTTTTTTTTTTTAGAATTTAATTGTTTTAAGGAATCAATTAAAACAAATATTATTAGTTTTCACTAATAGCAAAATATTAATTAGGCAGATTATTTTGTTTTATAAAATACTTCTCCATTTTTTCATTCATTTTTTTTACCACAAACACTCACTTTGGCAACCTAATTAAACATAAATCAGAGATAAAGTGAGAAATAATTAAATATCAGCAGTTTTACAGTAAAGAAGACAAGATATAATAATGAAAACATGACTTTTCATATATTTATAGGAAATCTTTAAACAACAGAAGTAAACATCTGGATAATGTAGACTGCAGTGATTATATGGATACAATGAAAGAAATAGGAATAATAATCAATATGATTGTATGCTGTATCATTGGTAAGTACTTTCTCTCCCTCATACTGTTTATCTTCCTAAAATACAATGATTAATTTTAAACCTATTCAAAGGTATAAAATGTACTGAGTATTAATTCACTTGACATGTAAAATGCAGTTCTAAGCAGAAGAAGGCATTGGATATTTCATTTAATACTAGATTGTTTTAAGGGGGCCGACTATAGTTTCCATTGCGCAATATTTCGCGCATCATAGTAAAATGAAGCGTGTTTACTGTTTTAATGCAACTTTTTTCGCTTAATTATTAAAATTAAACAACATTAAGAAATTATAGGTATAAAAATGTAATTACAATTTGATATAACTGAATTTTTAATCGATTTTGGAACTGATAGGTAGGTTGACGTCGTTGCAGTGTGTTTTTGACGTTATGATATTTGTAGCTCTTAAAGAAAGGGGTAATCAAAATATTATTAAAAAGTAAGTAATAAACATACGCTCTTGAAATTTAAAATATAATAATTTGAGAGTATCTCCAAATATTTTATTATTTTTTTCATGTGAATTCATTGTGTACGTCATTTTTGTAATATACTCTATAAAAATTGTAAAATTTGCTAATTATTTGCCTTTTGAGCTGCCCCTTCTGGTAACAAGACGGTAGAATTTTGTATTTCTTAAATATATTGTATAATATAGTATTACTCATCAAATATTTTAGTTTGAACGAAATGTCTATTGTAGTATTTGTATAATTTCCTTTTAAGTGCTCAAAATTGGCATTTTCCTATATAATCCTATAGTAAATGTACTTGTATTTTGAGATGGTCCCTCAAAAATACCTGAACGGTAGATTTCTCCCAAACTTTACATGTACACTGAAGTATGTGTAAGTTATATATGGTATAAAAATGAAGAGTTTCTCTATTGTAGTTTTCATACAATAAAACCATAGTCGGCCCCCTTGAATCATTGTTTTTGGATGCAATTTGAGTGTAACATTTGCCTTCTTTTTTTGATTTGTAGTCAAAGGAAACATTACGACATATAACTGGTTTGATGCACAACAACTGTGTCGAAATTCTAGCAAACGTTTAACAACTAATGCATCGGAATTAATGGATTTTATCTGGACTGGAAGACATAAAAGATTTTCTCAGTGGATAAAAATATTAGGTAGTATTTTTTGTAATTAACTACTGTTCGATGAGATTTTTTAACCGATGTCTTTCAACAAGTTGTTGTAATTTGGTTATGCACTTATTTGAATGATAGATTATTAAAATACTTATAACTGAGAAGAAAAAAAAACTGTTTTGGACTTCAACTCGATATTTTCGATGAATCGAGGACTTGTTTAATTGTATTTAAATAATAGTTTCCTCCATCCTTCTGTAGGCAAATATATACAAGTGAACCTTAACATGTTTAAACATACACAACAAAAACAGGAATATCTGTTTTAGTTCGGCAGATATGTGAAAATTTTGGAAGAATTGTGCCTTTAGTGATACAAGCATAAAAATTTGCACACAGTTAGTACATACCTTTACAATAATTTTTGGAGGTAGGGACATTTCAGATTCATCACTGGACTGAAATGGCGGCCATTTTAAAAATGGCGGGTATTATTGTATATTTTGGCTACTAATTCGGCAATGTTGTGCATACTGTATATAAAACACGATGTAATAAGCGTGTGTTTGACTGCTATGTACATTCCATGCAATATCTTTATAACTTAAGTGACTGTTATGAACTTTTTAACAAATTAATGCTTTTCTGTTTCTGCTTTCAGGTAATGCTCTTATGCATATTAACCACTTTCATGAACTAGCTGCTAGATGCTGATTCCCATTTTCACACTGACTGAATTATATTGGTGCATACTGCCTGAATTACAATGGCAAATAAACTTTTCAAGCTTTTAGATCCCCAACAGCCTAGTACATCTGGAACAGACTTGCCTTATTTGACTGATTGGAACAAGTGCGTGTTATGTCAAGAGGACACTGCTGAGACCCTTTCCTGTCCAGCTGATTCTACGCGCAGCACAGGGTCTGGATATAAAACTCTAGCAGATAATCTCCACAGCTTCAGTCAGATCGGCTGCTTGCCAAAATCCTTAGACATGTCCCGCCTTGATGAAGGAGATGGTATTCAATCGACCTTTCAGAACCACAAAGCTAAGTGGCATGATTCGTGCAGATTAAAGTATAACAAAACTGCATTGCAACGGGCACAGAAGAGGAAAATGTCTACTACTGAAGACACTACAAGTGCTTCAAGAAAGTACACCCGTCAGACCGTAGATGCGCAGACATTGCCTGAAAAATGTTTCTTTTGTGACAAGCCATCCGGTACTGATTCTCTGCGCAAAGCTTCCACGTTTGATCTCGATAAACATGTAAGAACAGCTGCTCTGAAACTAGGCGATAAAGCGATTCTTGCTAAACTTAGTGCAGGAGACCTTATAGCACAAGATGCTCAATATCACGTGAAATGTCTGGTCTCCCTGTATAACAAAGCTAGGGCCACAAAGACAACAGTGGATGAGCAAGATGACGTCAATCATGGTATAGCACTTGGAGAGTTGGTATCGTATATAGATGATGCCCGTATGAATGATCTTGTAGCACCAGTGTTCAAGCTGGTAGATCTGTCAAAACTTTACACCACTAGAATGGAACAGCTTGGGACCATCATGACTGGACGTGTTCACTCAACTAAACTTAAAGATCGAATCATGACATATTTTCCAGACCTTGAGGAGCACAAATCAGGTCGAGATGTTCTGCTTGCTTTCAACGAAAACATAGGCTCAGCTCTCAAGAAGGCATGTGATCAGGACACTGACAATGATGGGGTTTGTCTTGCCAGAGCTGCAAATATAGTCCGAAGAGACATGTTAAAACTGAAAACAACCTTCAGTGGTTCATTTGAACCACACTGCCAAGAACAGTCGGTGCCTACTTCTCTTGTAGCGTTAGTTGGTATGATCTTGAACGGTCCTAACATCGAAGAGCAGTCAAGCCAATCATCTGTATCAACACCTACTCTCACAATCTCACAACTGTTGATGTTCAACTGTTACACACGCCGCAGAGGGAGTACCAGCAGTATTGAATCTACAAGACACAATAGCAATCGGGAGACTCCTCTGCCTGTGTACCTGGGTACACTAATGCATACAAAAACTCGGAAACGTGACCTTGTTGATACTTTGTTCCATCTAGGCCTTTCGATTTCCTATGACAGAGTACTGGGCATCTCCACGTATTTAGGGGACAAGGTTTGCCGCTTCTTCCAAAAGGAGGGTACAGTTTGCCCCCCTGTGCTAAAGAGTGGTCTGTTCACGACTGGGGCAGTGGATAACATTGATCATAACCCCAGCTCGACAAGTGCCCAAGATTCCTTTCACGGTACGGGTATTTCTCTTTTCCAGCACCCAAGTAGCAATAGCCATGGAGTTCAAAGGGAAGTTTCAGATGAGACAGCAACAGGTGCTGCACACCTACCACAGTCATACACTATGGTACCTCCTGTTATTTTGGGCAGAGGCGATATACCTATACCTAAGCTAGAGGGCTCCAACAAAAGTGACTGCCAGCTAATCCCTGAAGCGTTACAGGATGAATTCAGGTATGTAATAGCAAATACTGGATTTGTACATTTCAGCTTTGAAAATTTGTGTGTTTTAATGACCAATCTTGTTAAGGTGTGTGGTCACCACTTCATTTTGTTGTTGTATTTTAACAGTTGGCTGGAGCAGATGGAGAAGACGGTAGCATCTGACACAGTACTCCAGGAAGACGATACCGTGTCATGGGCTGCATACCATGCCAGCAAACAGTCTATTCCAGAGGAACCAGAAAGTAGCGTAGCTTTAAACTCATTGCTGCCTCTTTTTTATGACCAAGCCAAATCTGTTGCAATGATTCGTCACTCGATGGATGTCATCAAAAGAGCTGTGGATATTTTGAATCCAGGTCAGATCCCTGTAATTACACTTGATCAACCATTGTACACACTTGCCAAACAGATCCAGTGGAGATGGCCAGAAACACATGGAGAGGATTATTTCGTCATTGTCTTTGGAGGACTCCATATTGAAATGGCTGCATGGAAAACCGTCGGAGACCTTTTGGATGGCAGTGGTTGGACAGGTGTTTTGGTGCTTGCAGGAGTTGCTACAGCTGGTACCGCTGATTCTTTTCTGAAAGCGTCACATGTAACACGCACGAGACGAGCACACCAAGTCACAGCTTGTAGTCTCTATCTTCTCATGAAGGAAGCCCATAAACAGTACACCAGCGAACTAACTGAAGGACAGGATCCAAAGCCATTGGATGATTGGAATACTGAACGAGTTGAAGCAAGCCCACAGTTCCAGTTTTGGTTCATTATTCTGCAGCTGGAACTGACAGTCCTGATCTATGTGAGATCCATCCGGGAAGGAAATTTTCTGCTGTATATTGATGCTTTGAGCAAACTTGTTCCTTGGTTCTTTGCCCTGGGACATACCAACTACGCCAGGTGGGTCCCAGTTCATTTACGGGATATGGTGACACTTGCAAGCAAGCATCCAAGTGTATACACACAGTTTCTGGCTGGAAACTTTACCGTGAAAAAGACCACACGTGCATTCTCTGCCATACCGTTTGATCAGGCACACGAACAAAACAATGCATTGGTTAAAGATGATGGAGGGGCTGTAGGTCTGACAGAGAATCCTGCAGCTTTGCGCCGCTGGATGGTGTCTGGTCCAGAGATGGCCAGGTTGATCTCAGAGTTTCAAAACACAACAGAGAAGAGAACGAAGAAAATTGAACTCAAGCACCATGAACAAACAAAATACACACAGATAGCCTTTGCTCGCGATGTAAAAGCCCTCACTCATGCCATCAGAGAGATGGGGAATCCATTCTGTGAAGACAGCAAAGATCTCTTGGTGTTAGATAGCAGAGATCTGGTAGATACAGCAGTCATCAATACTCTACACCAGATTGAGCAGCTGGGTCAAGAACAGTATGACACGTATGTCAGTGAGAGGCTTATTTATCAAACAAAGCCTATCACTGACCCAATAAAGAGAAACAATCTTCCTCTCTTCAACCGGCCATCAGTCAGACAGAAGTCAAGGACAGAGCTGCAGGTTTCATCCCTCAAAAATGATTGCAACTTGTTCTCCAGATTGTTCATTGCGTCCCAGACTCGTGATGGAGATCTTGATGTATTCTTTGCACATGAGAATCAGGCTTGTCCCCCAGCATTGTCACACATGGGCAAAATTAGGCAAGGAACAAAATCTGATTTGGTTAAGTGTTTAGAAGATCAGATTACTCCACGCGAAAATGACACTGCTAGTCCTCCTGTTCAAGTAATGATTCTAGATGGAGCAGCTATCGTCAACATGCTGGCACCTGGTAATGCAAAAACCTTCTCCGAGTATTCATCATTAGTATTCTTGCCCTACATCATATCTCAGCTGCAACATACGAGCAGGGTGGATATTGTTTGGGATGAATACTTTCCAGAGAGTTTGAAATCAGACACCAGGAAGAAGAGGGGTAAAGGCATTAGAAGGCGAGTTGAGCCACATAGTTCCATCCCCGGAAACTGGCAGGCCTTCCTTCGCATAGATGAAAACAAAGTAGAGTTGTTTGCCTTTCTTGCAATGAGGATAGCAACCGCAGAAACTACAAAGCAAATCATCAGCACAAACCACAAAGATGTGCTCTGTACACAATCCCGGGATGTTTCTGGTCTTGCTCCATGTACTCATGAGGAGGCAGATACGAGAATACTACTCCATGTTCAAGATGCAGTGAGGCAGGGTTATACTAAAGTGTCAATCCGTACAGTGGATACAGACGTTGTGGTCCTTGCAGTGACAGCAGCAGAACGACTGGAAATTGAAGAATTATGGATTGCTTTTGCCACAGGAAAGAACTTCAGATACGTGGCAGCTCACGAGATAGCCATGACACTGGGACCGAGCAAGTGCCATGGTTTGCCATTCTTTCACGCCCTTACTGGATGTGACACTGTGTCATGTTTCAGTGGGAGGGGGAAGAAAACAGCATGGGAGACATGGAGAGCCTGTAATGAGATATCTGATGAAGTCACAAAAGCTTTCAGTGCATTGGCTGTCACACCAACCATTTCAAGTGTGGATGACTACATGGATGTTTTGGAGCGTTTTGTTGTCTTACTCTACGATCGTACCAGCTGCCAGGAACATGTTAACGTGGCTCGCAAACATCTCTTTACGCAGAGTGGAAGATCAATAGAGGCCATTCCACCAACTCTAGAGGCACTTAGACAACACATCAAGAGAGCTGCATATCAAGCCGGTTTCTGTTGGGGGCAAATGATGATTTGTATACCAGAGCTTCCTTCGCCAACTGAATGGGGTTGGGTTAAGAATGAAAATGGCTGGGGGATATATTGGACAACCCTCCCAGAGGCAACAGAGGCGTGTCGACAATTGATTACATGCGGATGCAAAAAGGGCTGCAGAGGGCAGTGCAAGTGTGTGAAAGCTGCACTCCAGTGTACAGCTTTGTGTTACTGTGGAGGGGAATGCACACAATAGATTACTCTAGGGAGTATGGATTACTGTTAAATTTGTACTCAATCATGGGTAGCCATATCACTTGGCTCCAAATTTGTTTTTTTTGTTTCAAGCAGAGACATTTTCCAGAGTGTTAAAATGACATTTGGTGTTAAATGACATTTTCTGTTCATTTTCGCAGCTTTTTCTGACTTTGGATAGTTAAAATTTAATTTTTGTGAATAATGAGAAAATCCAAAGTGTGCTGTATTGTAAAAATCATCATTGGTGTGCTTTTTCAAATTAAAAAAATATATCTATACTGCATCAATCTTGTGTTACGTACGAAACAAAAATGACCATTTTAAAAATGGCCGCCATTTTGAAAAACGGCGGCCATTTTGGCTCTATCATAAATTCTGAATGTCCCTACATCCAAATATGTTCCTAATAGATGGTTCTATAAGTGTCCCAAATTTCATGCTTGTATCACCAATAGCACAATCTTTTCACATATCTGCCGGGCTATTTCATAAGAAACATTTTACTGAAACATCAAATTATGGAGATATCCAATAGTATTCAAGAACAAAAACCTATAAAACAATACAAAATAGGAGCAGATCAAACACGGACATCTCAAACATTAGAGATGGTATCAGGTGCCATGGAAGAATTAGAATCTGCAGCAGCTGCCGAAAGGAAACTGCGGCCGAGTCCTCCATGTGTCACAATTGGGAAATAACGAAAACATCCGTCGTCAATTTAATGTATAAATAAGATGCTAACAATTAGTATTAAAAGCGTAGGTCAGCATTCAACTCAATGATGAATTGTATATGCTGACAAGGTCATAGGATATAAAACTTGGTAAATGATGACTTTAAACGAGACTATTGATATTCTTGTTTCATCACCTTGTTTGTCAATTACTCGTTTCATAAAATGTTCATACATAAAGCATGCTCTTGTGCATGGAATCAACTGAAATCTATTAACTCCGTATACAGTTGATGGAGGTATATTATTAGTTAGAGAAATTGTGGATGTTTTAAGGATAATAGATGATAAAGTCAAACAACCAAAATCTTGTATGTCAAATCAAATGAGTTCTTTTTTCCATCGTCAACGAAAGTGAGTTAAGGCTACATATGTAGGTTTCTATGCAAAATATCTAATAAAATTCCATAATTGCTCTACCTAATCACAGAAAATGTTAAAACTTGTTTTCTTATACATTCTTGGTGCCCACGACATGCAATAGCCACAAAACATTATGACGTCATATTATGATGTCATCGAGCTCTACTACACAAGTTTATAAGAAACATCAACAAAATCGCTTCGGCGCAAGGGCATACCTTACTTTGTTTTAGAGAAGCAAGGTATAAAAAGACGAAGGATATTCCAAGGATTTACGCTATTACTGCACAAATATCGGCATTGCCATTGTTTAGCTACTATCCGTGCAGTTTCAAGTTTAAACAGGGTAAAAATTCACCGTCCAGTGTAAGTTTCCTAAAATTTTTACCGATTGAGAAAGTCCATAGGATTTGTGCAGTAATTTTATTCATTTTAATAATATTCTCCTTAATTTTAAACATTGTTTATTTTAAATTAGATAGGACATGCCCTTGCGCCGACGTGATTTTGTTGATATGATTTATTACCTTGAAGGGGAGCGAACACTGACGTCATAATATGACGTCATAATATGCACTTGCATTAATAAACTGTGGGTACTTAGTATGTATAAGAAAATCAATTTGAACTTTCTCTGTACATAAAATTTACAACTTATGAATTTTTATCAGCTCATTTGCATAAAAATATCCATATTTAGCCTTAACTCACTTGCGAACTTTCCATGTTTATGTAGCAATATCCAACTTTAAACTGAAGATAGTATTTAGATTACCCAATTTATTTGATAGTCAAGAACATGCATCAAGTACGATCAATTGTTTTTATTCATGACAACTACTAATAAATAAATTAATGATTTCAACAAGCATGTTTTAAGGCAACATCACTGTATGCTATTTTTGGTTTAAGTATCTGGAAAGCGAATGTTACCTACCATTTGGTATTTTGTTGGCTTTCGGGTTTTATAACAGATCTTGGTTTTTATACTGAATGTTTCTTTGTTCTGTATACTTGTTCAATACATGGGACCCACGGCAGAATGTGGCTTCTCGACAGTGGATGCGTACTGTCCATGGGCATGATAACACCTAAGTAGGAGTCCGTGAATTATGTTCTGCTGACAAATCTGTATTTATTATATATAATATAAATAAAAGTATATGATTTTCAAGGTTGCTACAAAGATTCCAGTTTACGAGGTGAACTTATAATCAACATGACAGATCTAAAATTCTCATCTATAGGACTATGCCAGGAACACTGTCTTAGACAACGTTATAGTGTTTACGCTTTAAAGGTATGCAGTGTTTGACATTCTTTTTCCCTGTCAAGAATTAATTCATGATAATATTTGACATTCCGATAAATTCCTTATTTTCACATTGAAATGCAATCAAAATTAAATATCAAATAGCTATTTAATTACACAAAAGTCAAACAGGAATATGGTTATGGTAATTTTGTTGAGATTCTTTACAAAACATTAAGGCTTCAGAGTGTGTATGTCTCCAGAAAGATTTCAAAGGAATTCAACTTCCCTGGGATGACTGCGATAGACATTGTTTAAATATGGATGATGATATTTTGTCTACTGAATGCGGCGGAGAGGGCGCTTTTAATGTGTTTTCAACCGAAACTGGTATTTCTGATTATCTTATGATTTTCAAAAAAAAAAAAATTAAGAAATTATAAATTAAGATAAAATTATACTGTATCAAATTTTGACATTCAATGTACAATCCTCAACCATCCAAGATTATATTTTCAATAGCATTGACTACGGAATATTTTGAAAAAATAAAAATTGATGTTATATTCAAAATAAGTTAAATACATGTTTAGGTAATCAATTTACGGATGTCGACAAACAATGCATCGCCCTGCTGTGTAAGAAGGGCGTTTCTAGATTTAAGCTACTTGACTGTTCTGATTCCTTTGGTATCATTTGCAGTATTTCTGGTAAGTTTAGAATGAAAAAAACAATGTACTTTTTTTTTTTAATTTTAAATACTATATTAATTAATAAGGTATTTGATGTATGCAAGATACAGCATTTTCTATATAAAAAGGTATACTTTTGATTAATTTTGAAAATCTTCGAGAATGAGAATGTTGATTTTCGACTTACCGAAAACATGCTTTCATTTTGCTTAAAATTAAAATTGAATTTTTAGGTTACTGAGATTTTAACTATTTACATGTATTTTAATTGATTTGTAGAAATATTTTCTATAAGGAGAAACTGGAAATTATCGTTCCAAGAATGTAAGTCTGTTAACAATACAAATCAAAACGGAATGTTGGATTTTTCAAAAGCTGAGGAGGCATGTAATATAATCAATATTACCTCTGAGGCTCCATTGTGGGTTAGAGTTGTCCGAGAAAAATATGTTTCTGAAGATCAAGGTATCTTTTATTTTTCGTTTTTTTTCTTTATGTTTTGAAATATATTCAAGTTGGCATGATAAGAAATTCCACGAGGAAAATAACATCGCAAAACAATCAAAGAATTAAGATCAATTGGGAAATATTTGATATGTGTTGTATATTAAATGTATGTTAAATATATAAAATATTATAATATAAAGACGGAAGGCACCCAGTTTAAAAAAAAAGGTATTGCAATTGCTTCTATTATCTTTTTTTAGGAGAATCTATTCTTGACAAAACATTAATCATCAAATGTCAAAAATGCAAATATAGCCATTGTGAATTTGTATCATGTTTCGAGAAGAATATAA
Source organism: Saccostrea glomerata (assembly GCA_003671525.1). Taxonomy (NCBI): domain Eukaryota; kingdom Metazoa; phylum Mollusca; class Bivalvia; order Ostreida; family Ostreidae; genus Saccostrea; species Saccostrea glomerata. Next base: position 124,471 of record PRKT01001063.1, on the reverse strand, counting down.
CTGAAGTAAACTGCACAACCGTAAGTATTGTAGATGTTTACTTAATACACGATAATACACGGATTGATCGAGGTGTTTTAGAGATATGTTTTCTAAGGCGAGACTTTTTACAAAATATTTTTTCTATCTTGTTCAGAGAAAGTGATAAATGGTTTAAACTGATTAAAAGGACACTATAATATTATATTTTCAATTATAAACTTAGAATGATTTTACTGCAAGCTTTAATTCCACTTGAAAATGTTTAGTTATTTTGCAACTTCCCCAAACATTAATTATCTATTCAGAACAATTGCATGCATATGTATTTATGCAACTATGTAAATTTAAGTAGAAAGTCACCTCATTGGCAGACATTGATCATTAATGAAAGAAAAAAAAATACACGTGTATCTCGTACGGTGGGAAATTAAACACTGAATTAAACAGCAAAAAGTAAATCAAAGACCTCAGATGCTATTTTAAAAATATTTCTGTTTTCTTTTATACATGTAACTTTAGAAAAGAATAAAACCATAAAAGTTTAAAGCATGCAAAATATCAGAAAAAAATATATGGAAACCATGACATTACCTTCGGATCAACTCTTGTTTTTATATGATCATAAATGAATGAAATTGGACAGAATGTCATTGATTTTTTACCTCTAATTTTTAATCAAGTCAAATCATTAAAAGTCTGAGGATGATAATGTATAGCAACTATTTACAATCATTTGACTGAAAATTTGTAGCTGAACTTTATTCACGTACCTAAATGTAGACATATACTTCTATAAAGTATAGCGTATGGTTTCAATAAAAATTTAGTCCCGTAATTTTCTTAATTTTTAGAAGTAATGTAATAAATTCAAATTCATCCTATCCGAATTATATAAAGATGATTGTATTAAAAAAATTCTAATTCGTTTTCCAAACAACCTTCGAATTTCTACTTGTGACGTCGTGAAATTTAGAAATTCTCCAAAATTTCTTTTAAAGTTGCAAAAGACATCAATTTTTAGTAGATGTTCCTTCAAGAAAACATAAATATTCAAATATTGAAATGGGCGACAGCTGTGGAGAGTATTTTCTTAAGATAAATAATGTTACCACAGAAATTAGTATTTTTGGGGTTTTTCTTAAAGTTATGTTCTTAAGTTATGTACCACGTCAATGAAAAAAAAAGTTTCCATAAAGGTCCTCCTCTGCTTTATTCTTGAACAATCTATCATATTTATCTACTCAACTCATGTTTATTAATGCCAATTTCACAAGTTTTTAAGAACATTATATAGTCAGGGCACAATTACAACCAAAGCGTACCTTCTTCTTTTATAGCACATGTAAACGGATTTCATCCGGAGTATATGTATTTATTTACAGCTATCTACAGAAACTTTTAACTGTGAAACCCCAGGGGAGTCAAGTAAGTATACAAAGACGAATTGTATAGCTTGGAAGTAATATATTTATAACTTTGTTATACAATATCAACAAGGTGTGAATAATACAGTCTTGAATATGTTTTAATGAAATATTAGATATATTAGATACCCTTTTAACTACTTAAGGAGGCTGGTGGGTCAACAAATTAATCCCAAATTAACCATCAGATGTAACTTATGTTTTAAGATACGGTATCTTTAGCTGAAAATTATCACATGGCAAAGAAAAAATTCATACATTTTAGTTTTAAAAATTGATCATTTTTGTATATCTTTAAATGGAGCTCTCATTTTAAAGGAGATTAAATAGTCTAAAAATAGCTGCCACCCCCAGCTTCTTTAAACGAACCTTTAAACTTTTAGATTTCGATGTCAGTTTAATCATTGGTCCAGCAACAGCTGCCTTTATCCTTGGAGCAGTAATTATCATCCTTTTGATTCTCTGTAAAAGGTATTGAAAATGCTTTTGAAATACTTAATTTATTGTAGTATTTTATTTCGGAAACCGTTAACGAATCAATAGATATACAACTGTGAATCAATATTTAATGAATCAATGCTTTTCACTGGAGTAGAAATTTTGTAGAATTTAGTTGATTTATTTATTCATTATAAGCATTCCGAATTATTCATAAAATGTCTGCCATTTCAGAAAGAAACGACAACCTAAAACAAGCGAAACCCCAGCAACCAAAACAGATTACGAAATAGTACAAAAAAGAAAGATATCAAATAAAAACAAACGCTATACAAAAGATGACATTCGTCATCTTGGGCACTCAAATCCAAGTTATATTGAGACCACCGAGGTCGTCAAGGAACAAGAGATCACTAACTGTACCAAACAGGTTGGAGATTATGACGAACTTCATCAGACAAAGTCCCGAAAAATAGAGAGATCTGATATATTTCATTATTCTCTTCACCTTCCTCCCACATATAACATCCCTTGTCAAGAAGAAAAGAAGAAGACTATTGTAGAATCTGGTTACGATGTAGCCTTCACAAACAGAATTTCAAAAATCGAATTGACGAAATGTCATCAAGAAAATGTTTAATTGTTTATTGAATTTTACTTTTCACGCGTCATCAGTCAAAAGGCTATCCTTTTTAACAAAAATTTGCACTTAGTAATATTGTAAATTTTAATCTGTTGGCTTACTTAATTCACATGCGTTTAACTATTACTAATCTATGCAGTATACGCAGATAAAACAGTTCTGTATTCACACATGTATCCTCCCAGTAAATGTATTAAATGTGTTAAATTGACGGCTAAAATTTTTTGTACATTAGTTGCTCTGGCCAAATTAAATTAAATTAAAACCCATGTCTATAAAAATAATATCAACAATTTATTGATTTTCTTGGTTTTTTAAGGCATATATTTTAATGGCGTCATAAAAGTTGCTGCGAACATGAAGATTTTTTCTTTGTTCATGCTTCCTTATTCTATATCAACATATTTTTCTGAAAGTACGTATTTTGGTTCTGCTTCTATGCTTTTTTTCTTGATTTTTTTTTGTCAAGTGAATATTGTGTATTTAAAAAGACTCACCTTGGCTATTTCAAACTTAAACAGTGCAATGGTTTAAAGCTGCATAGACACCGTTTTGAAGTTAATATTTTCTGTATAATATCACGAGTAATGTATTGTGATGGCATTTAACAATGTTATAATCCGATATATATAAATAAAAATCTTATTTCATCTAAATGTTATTGAAATTTTAATTTATGGATGGGATTGTGGACACATCCTTGCACATTCATAAATTTTAATTTCATTCTTAATACTTAGGAAAAGTGGCAATCTTGTTGTGTATGAATGAAAATATAAAAACTTAAATCCAGAAAAAAACTAGAGGTATTGTGAGCAATGAGTTCCCTAAATGATACCCTTGCCTCCCGTATGAATATAATTTGAGTGTCCATGTTTTGTTGGGGGAAACCAACAATATGAGTCAGACAAAAATGCTGTTACATCGAATTTCATTCAGTGGTATCAGTGGAGTTGTGGGTAAGAATTAGATACCCCCAAAGCTTAACATACAGACTGACGAACAGATAGACGGACGGAAGGATTTCAATTTCTATATACCCTCCCGTTTTTTAAGCGGGGATGATAATAATTTTATTCAGAGTTGAATTGTTCGTTATCTGTAGTAAATAAAATCAAACAGTTAATATTCTTCATGAATTTCGCAATTATATTTCAGTGACTTTGAACTTAAATGACATGACCTTGGGTCAGTACTATGAGATACCGTTAATTAGCAATGTTAATTCTATTTAGAGTTTTGAGCAGGTCAAGGACAAATCGATCAATCTTTGTGACAGGTCATAATTTCTAATGTCGTCCTCTCAGGATATTGAAAGTCTTTGTAATTAATAAATGTATGTTTTTATACTGTAAAACGAGAATATTTGTCGCACTACTAATGTTAGCGCATTTGGTATAAGAGCCCCTGAACGCAAAAAATTATTGTGCGATAATATTTTTCTAAACATTTTTTTTTTAGTATGTTCAAGGCTTTCACATAAGTACATGTAAACCGGAACACTCAATTACATAATGTCAAAGGGTTGTTGGATTTTTTTATACACACCAGTACTGTACATGGAAGGATCGATTGAGAAAATTCTGCCAAATCATAATTTCATTAAACAATTGTTAGTTGTTACTCGATACTTATCATTAGCACCTTCAAATTTTGGCTTCTCGGCGTGTCAATCATCTATCGACTCGAGGTAAACCATGCAATCATGCATGGCAATAGAGCTTACAGACAATATCTGGTTTTTATTACCACTTATCCAAGAAAACTCTTGCATTCTTTTAATATGAATAAAATTCCTAAGTTTTCCATTTCTTTTATTCAAAATAGAACTAGAATGAAATTTAACATTGTACAACGTCTATTTGATTGCAATACCACGGTAAAGTTGACGGATGTTACTTATATACGGTAGTACTATTGTGGTTCCGTGCTTGACTAACAAAAAAGTCAAATCTGGTCGTGGAGAAAAAATAATATCATACAATTATATTTTAATGACAATAGCAAGCGCTAAAATTTATTTGCGCCAATGTATTCCCAATTGCCTTTGCGCTAAAATAAAAATGCGCCAAATTTTCTCATTTTACAATATTACATGTATACGCCACGGTCAAGTAAAAAAAAAATAATTTATCATGTGTAACTACACTGTATATTAATTTTTTTGATATGGAAAGGAAGTGGCAGAATTTGATCATTTTCAAACCAAATAATTTATATCTCACCGCAACAAAAATGTGATAACACTCTCTGATATAACACTAAAAAATATCTGATTTCATGGTAGCGGGGATAGTTAAATGGGTAAATGATGTTCCCTAAAGACGTTCCCTATACTCTACCCAACTCCCCCTTCTGTGCCTCATTACTTAAAGACTTTACCAAAATCCCCTTTCTGTGCCTAAAGACTTTTTATATCCCCAGAATCGAAGGATTTCAGAAAAAAATTATACTTTAAGTTTTAATGATATCAACTATATATCACGGTACACTATAATTATGATAATTACCATGCAACTCAATTTTTCAATTTAAGAAAAATTACTCAACGTGACATGAGTTTTTCTATCTACGCCATCTGTCACTCATGCTCAGAATTGTGCTAATTGCCATTGTTCTATTTTATTATTTATATGTTACATGAATCATTGTTAATCAGTTAACTCCTAGGCTTCGGATTGTTCGGGTGCCATTTTTGGATTTCCAGAATTCACACTACCGACCTATGTTTATAATAAAGTGCTATTCCATCGTTAGCATTTCTATGTTTTATTGTTGCCGGCAAGTTTTACACTCATTTTCCCCGGTGATATATATATATATATATATATATGTCAAGTAACGTTTTGAATGCGCATGCACGCGCAAAATGATCATGATATGTTGTCTAAATGACAAACATATCTTCATATCCCGAGAATAAAAAAAAATCCTAAAAATATATTGTTTTTCAATTATATAAGTCATTTAAACATTGCATGTGGGCTCGTGCATCTATGCCCGGGTCTTCATTTTTTATAGTAGCATAATGTAGGAATCTGTTTTACCGATCAAGAGCCTTTTCTGTAATCACTTAAACATCGTTGCCACGCATGGTCACCGATGGAACTTCCAATACTTCCTAGTACTTGACACCTGTAACATATATCAAATATTTTTTGTTTCCATGTGTCTCGGTTGCCATGGTAACAGTCGGAAAAATTTTCATCAATTCGGATTTTCAGCGACTTTAAATCTTAACTAAGACTTAATGAAAACAAGTAAGAGCAAACAAGCCGATCTCTCAAAAACAGCACATTTGTTGTCACTTGTATTGTTAAGAAACTATTTAGGAACACTTCACTAAGTAAGCAGTAACCAGGGTACACCCGAAATACATTTAAACTGCTGAAATATGCTGAAAAACGTTCGATATTCACTAATGCTAGACTTACGTTCTTTAACACACACATACAGATAAATGCCATCCCCTATGCAGATTGACATTTATATTAGATATTTGAATTTTTTATGCAGAGGGGGGGGGGGGGTTGCAAAAATAATTGTCCGTTATTTAAATATTCTTGAAAGACAGACCTTACTGCCGAATTCAATTTTGAGATTTTTGTTTTAAATGTGTCACTCCAACCACAATGTATGTGCATTTTGAGGAACGTAACTGTTTTATAATTATGTTGTTACAGGAAGTCTTGTCAGTTAACCCAAAATTGTGTCAGATCAAAAAGTAAAATAGGAGGGGCACAATGGTAATAAACTTGCGATTCTGTGAAAGTTTCACTAAATTTCACTCAGTGGTATAAGAGGATTTGCGGATAAGAGATGGGTACCCCAAAGCGGGAGGTATAATAAACGTGAAATATACATTACAGGAATGGGTACATAGGGAACTTTTTCAAATACCTTCTCAAACGTACGTGTCGAACCTGGACCTGGACAACAGACAAGAAAATTTAAAAAGCTAATTTTAGCTAGAATGTGGAATTATCAGGTGGAGTTTGCTCTCTCTTCCTATATGCATTGGCTAATAATCATGAATTATTTATGTCAAAAAATTTAATTCACATTAAATTCTATTTTCATTATCATTGTACCACAGAATCAAACTCGTTTATTATACCCCACGCAACAAGTTGCGTGAGGTACTACTATAATGTTTTCGACCCCTCCGTCAGTCAGTCCTGTTTTTTGTCAGCGAAACCCCTTATAAAGCAATGCACAGAATTTTGTTAAACTTTGCAGATATTTATAGGAGTCAATGTGTAGATTTGCATATCACCAGGAAATTTCGGGAATTTCCGCACTTTTACATTAAGATTTTGGCCGTATCTTGAATATAGAGATGAGTAGTTCGTCAGCGCAACTCCTCATAAACCGCTGCACACAATTTCGTCCAACTTTGATAGCAGATATTTAGGACACAATGTGTATGGATGTGCATATTTAAAGGAAATCACAGATTTCTTTATTTTTTTCTGGGAATTTCAGCACTTTTAGGGGAGTGTGTGGTTTGTGAACTGCTCTTTTTTCTTTCATTGTGCATAAAATTATAAATATATAACTTCAAATCAAATTATATTAGCTTTAAATCAAATTATACTAGGTCTAATAAAGCCAATATACAGTATTTATTTGATAATATTTGATCATGAAGAAATCCGATCTGTTTCAGACATTTTTCTTCAATTATTTTTATGAGAGTGTTATGCATGTTTTATTACCCCCCCCCCATATCACGGGAAAATATCTTCAAAAGGTGAATGATTCGTAATAATGCCTGTTTTTTTAATGAATTTGGTGAAGGTAAACTTTATCGTAAATTTTATTTACAACATGTACAGACAGGAGTAATGTTTATTTTTTGAAAAAATTACTTGCATTTTTTGTTCAATCATGCAACCACACTAAGCTTTCAACCTTTGATATTTTCCCTGACCAAATAAAATGATCGGCATGGGCCACGTGTGTCCAAGCATCTTTTACTGTTGAGTTAGCAATGGATTGCATGACTTCTGAGAAGCATTTTTCAATAAAAGTAAAATAGAATAATTTTTTCGACATGTGCACATCTCTGTAACGATAGCAGTTGTCAGGTAAATGTTTTTATCACTGCGTTTGACGCGTTTTCTCGACCTGCATGGGTGTTTGGTGTACAAGTAGGTATTCCTTGTTAGTTTATTTCCTATATTGCAGCAAATGCATTCAAAATCCCCCCCCCCCCCCCCCCTCTCCTATCACAGGAAAACATCTTCAAAAAGTGCATGATTCGTAATAATGCATGCTTTATTATAAATTTGCAATAGATGAAGTTAAACCATGTTTAATGAATTTTATTTACAACATTTACAGACAAGAGTAATGTTTATTTTTGAAAAAAAAAAATACTTGCATTTTTTTCAATCAACCCCACGGAGCTTTCAACCTTTGATATTTTCCCTGACCAAATAAAATGATTGGCATGGGCCACGTGGGTCCAAGCATCTTTTACTGTTGAGTAAGCAATGGATTACATGACTTCTGAGATGCATTTTTCAATAAAAGTAAAATAGGATAATTCTTTCGACATGTGCACATCCTGTGCACATCCTGTAACTATAGAAGTATTCAGGTAAATGGTTTTATGACTGCGTTTGACGGGTTTTTTCGACCTGCATGGATTTTTGCTGTACACGAATGTATTCCGTGTATTTTCTATATTCTAGCAAATGCATTCAAAAATAATTTAATTCTCGGTTTAGTTCTAGTTTTTGTTGAATTTTTACCTTTCTAACATGTATTTGGTCAGTTTATGGACAGTCACTTCTAAAAACTATGTTATCGGAGATGTGTCGACAGCCAGGCTAGAAATCACTCAAGTGAAACAATTCTACATGGCTATATATAGCAGGTACAGGTGACCAGAAATTTTCAATTAAAAATGGCGGAATCGAAGAAATATGGCGGACAAAGGCGTACAGGAATGTAGTAAGTCGTAAAAAGATGAAAAATGATGCCTTTTTACATATGGAAGAGTTCATGTCAGCTTTAAGGACAGATGATACAAACATTTTTTTTCTTTGGAGGATATTTGATATCATGTCACAAGTCTAGAAAAGTAGATAATTTTTTTTTTCTCCTATGAACTTGAAAATAAAATAGACATGGAAAATATTAGTAATATTTCAATATAATTACAATTATGGACAAAACACACTAAGTAAAGGTTTACAGATGAAAACAGAAATTTCAGAATATGTAACCTTGGTACTAAAAGTGTAATATATAAACTAAAGAAAAAATATACCAAGCCAGGTTAATTTTATTAGGAAAGGCAAAATGGTAAAAATCTGCCTATGTGATATTTCTGATTTTTTATCATTTTATTTTACCTCATAGAGATTACCTGGCTTGGTATATTTTGGTATATAAGTTTATATTGCACTTTTACCACCAAGGTAACGTATTCTGAAATTTGTTTTCACCTTCAACCTTTTACTGAGTATGATTTTTCTATATTTGTTTTTTATTGAGTTAAGACTAATATTTTCACAGTCTATTTCCTTTTCCAGTTCTAAGGAGGAAAAAATTCTCTTATAACACAATTAAAAGGAGACTTAAATTTATAAATTAAGAGCCACATTCAATGTTGAAATTTCAATACTCAATTATAGTAAAAATCAAACATCATGTCTTGGAAAATACAACTTGGCGCGATTTACCATTTCACAGTGTTTAATTAGAGATAATTAATTCTGGTTGTTTGGTTAAATCACATTTTGCCAAAATAGACCAGACTGACTGAATGTGCCTCTCGGTAGTCCAATTAACAGTCTAGTCGAACCCTCAAACGAGGGTATACCCTCAAACGAGGGTTTTCTTTCCCTTAATGCAACGCGCGAGAGGGGAAGTGGAATTCAAGAACGATAGCTCTGACTTCTTATTTGAAAAATAAACATTTTTTTTAAAAATCACAAACATGCAAAAATGACTCGTCTACACCTTTGTTTTCAATCAAAATTATTAATAAAAATGTTTTCGTTTTTATTTACCTCATTTCTGAAGCACAAAAATTTGTTTACAGGACAGAGGAAATTCGGACTGGCACACAAGAAAGTGTCGAAAAATAATTAATTACATGTTAATTTCACAAGATTTGTAATACCGGGGAAGGGAATTATATGTAGTTCAACTTTTAACAAACCATTGTTTGTTTATTCATCCGTTTTATTAAATTATGAATAAAAAAACCTAGTTGTTTCAAGCATGGGGGTCAAGGCACAGAATACGCTAACTTTGGAAGAGAAAAAGTATCGATTTTTGCAATAAACACATATTTTTTTTTTTTTACAATACAATCTCTTTAAACATCTTAAATCTATCAAATTTGAGTACATACAGAGCTACGAAATAATCCATCACTTTGCAAGAGCATATTTTGTGGACCCCACGTTTTACCGTGAAAACGGCACTTTTTAAGTGTCTGTGCATGCGCGTACCCCAGTTTGAGGGTACGGTTTTCCTACTTCCGTTCACCCCTGTTTGAGGATCGACTAGACTGATTAAATTAATGAAAAAAATGCTCATCATTGAAATATACGATCATTATGTAAAACCGAAAATAAATAAGCTTTAGAGGCGTACTTGTATTTTATGATTTCTAACGTGTAGTTATGTTCTCAGGAGGGCACAGGGCGTTCCAAAACTTAGACATTTTTTATTGTTCGATCCATTTAATATCATTTGAAATGCTTTATTTAAGCCTGAGATCATAGTGAGAGGAAAACGCATGACGTGACGTATATGAATCCCATTTATAAATCAATTTCCTTAAAAAACAATTAACATTGTCATATATCTAAATAAACAGGAAGTCTACTTGCTGTATATTGACATGTATATAACACATAAATGTTAACAGTTTGATGAAGAGAATAGTGCAGACTTGTTTACTACAACTTTTAACGGCTTTACATGTAGGTGACTACAGTTTTATTTGATTGAAGGTAAGATGCAATTGGACAGCCTCATTACATCTTCGCTAGCCAAGGGTGACGATCGGCTCCTCTCCTCTGTGAAAAGAGGAGAGGAGCGGATCGTCACCCTTGGCTAGCGAATATGCCGCTTCACATGATAAGATGCAAATCACAACTTTTATTTTCAATATAGGTTGTTAAAGGATTGCGTACATGTACATGTAATATGAAATGCCCAGGAATAAGATCATCAGTGTTTGTGTATTTTCTGCTCATATTTTTTACTGGTAAGTAGATCTTAATAACGTATGTCACAATTCTATAGCAATGCAAACATTTGGTTGCACACGTTGAATGGAATAAAAGACACAAAAAATTACAATTTAAAGAAATTTTGAAGAAGATTTTGTTTCATTCGAAATATTATGCATTATGTTTGACAATTTATAGGTTTTAAAAGTTTAACAATCAACTACTTATTAATTTGCGGAATTCTTAGTAATACACAAAGGAAACTGCATCAGGAATCATCATTTCCTTCTAACTTCATCACTACATTCTGTCAAAAATTCCAAAATAGAGGTACGACTAAATATGAACTAACTCTCTACAAAGTATCACATTACACACAAATGAATGTACGTCAGGATTTGGGGTTTGGCCTGATTTCCCTTTTCAAGAAAATGTACATGTAATGCAAATTTTTTGTCAAGATTTATATTTAATTTTTAGGGTTTATCGGTAAATCTACCCAAAAGAGACGGAGTTGGTTTGAAGCCCAGAAAAAATGCATAGACAACAATTATATCCTGAAATCAGAGAATTTCCGGACATCAACAGCAGACTATTGGTCTGGTAATTACCTTCGATATTCATCCCGGATACACATTCTCGGTATAATTGTTTTATTGCTGCAAAAAAATAGAAAAATGTGTCGTTTTAAGTAGTTTAAATTCAATGGTAGATAATCTTGTGATTATTAGTATTAATACACGTAAATATTAAAGTTTTAAAAAAGAATCAAATGCATGTACAGTGTGTATGTGGTTTGGTGACAGATCAGATACAAGTTTATTCCTATCATTCCTATTAAGGATGCTATTCAGCAGATATAAGTACGTTGAGTGAAAGTAAGACATTCAACATGAAGTTCCCTTCAGTTGGATTTTGCCAAGAGATATGCAGCACTGAAAATATATTTAAGTTTGGGATACAGGTAAACTTTAAAGTATATTAAATGAACGTTTTACTTTCAATATTACATGTATTATGGCAATAGAAAAAAAAGCAATATTTACTGCGTGTTTTGATCGGTGTAAGATAGCAATATACATTTATGACCGAGCTTGAGGGCAACGTCTTTTGTCGGACCCACAAACCAAACTGTGTACCTGAGGCTGTTATAAATGTTACACATTTTATTTAATTTTTTTTTATATACATGTATTTTTACTGTCTTTCGTGATGTATAACATCAGGTTCGTCACTTTGAACACCAACGAATAGAAATGAGATTAAGCTCCGCCAATTCTGTGACGTAAGCGGTTAAAACATCTCACCGACCGGTCCAACATCTTACTCAGCTGTCGAACATTGATTTTTTTATGCCCACTCAGCAAAACATTAGAAATGTTAGACTTCTTTACGTATATATTTGTATAGAAACAAATTTTTAAAGGTATAACAATAACATTTTCATTTTCCTTGTTTAGTTTAATATGTAAGCTTACCTATTATTTAATTTATATACGAATGAATGTGTATCAATGAAATTCCTGAATTTAAGTCGGACTAATCCAACTTCATTTTCAGCAAAGATAAAACGTGACGCTGTTTTAGCCACTTTGACGTTATAATCCATGCGCTGCAACGTGATACAATACTTGGCATAAAATCTCATAATTTGTTTATTCATGCATATATTTATATGAAATTTGCTGTGTATATTACTAAAATATGTACTAAATAATAGTGAAAATTTTAGAACGCAGTGATGTTTATTTTTCATACTAGACAACTTGTCCACGATTTTATGGGACAACCCTCGTATTTATTTGTTGTATTTGTCTTTTTTATTTATTTAATACTTTCCTTATATTTCGTATATTCTCTTTAAATGAATAATTTTCATTCAAACTCTTTCGTATTTAGGCAGGAAAATGCACATGTATTGAGAATAAAGTTTTCACGAAAATGTTACCCCCAAGTGAATGTAATGAGACATGTGCAGAAAATACACAAGGTGTAAAATTTACAGAGTGCGGAGGAAGGAGTGCATACTCTGTGTACACGGCAGGTATTTGATATATTTTATGTTCCTTAGTTCTCCTGCCAGACAACTGGGCTTGTTTTTTGGTTAAAGCAGGCAAAAACAAACAACATTATTGAAGTGAAAAAATGTCATTTATTGAAGTAAATGACGTAAAATTAGTAAAAACATATTTACAATACAAGACAGGGGGTCAGAAAGGGGGACTTAAATATAAAATATATCATATCTTTATCACAATATTGCACAATCTGACCCCCAGCACCATAATGTCATTGTAAATGTTATACATAGAAAAAAAGGGGAACAACCAGTAGACTAATTAAGAAAACAAAACATGGAAAAAACATTGGCATGTAAAGTATACATGTATCTTAGTTGACCCCCTACGAAACATAAAAAATTATAAATATACATGAAAATAAATGTGCTACATTGCTGCCTGCTATCAAAAAAGGTGGGTAAATATTTTATTCGAAATGCAACGTTCCCAGAAATGTGTCAAATTCGAAATAATATATTGAAATATAATGAGCTTTCATGTACAAACCTTTATTAATAGTATGGACTCAAATGTGTACATTGTATTACTCAATTTTTATGTAGATCCTATACAACCACCCTATGGTGTGATCTGAATTTGTTCACACGGATTTCACACTGTAGTTTTTTTTTTGAATTTACATCACTGTTCCCTGAAATTGATCACGTAAAACATGTACATTGAAACGTCAAAATGACATCATTTTATTTTTTCACGCACGAAATAATCCTGTGACAAAGTACTTTAATTGTATGATGAGAAAAATATCTAAGCATTCATTTGAATTCATACTTTTGGATGTCTTCGGTCCTATAACACACCTGGCCGTGCCGACAAATTCAATACCGCGCGTTAGCGCGATTTTATTAGTTACGCAGACACTTAGAGGGGTAAAACGGAAATATATGGGCTCCTTGAAAACATATATATTATACAATATGTATTTTTTCAAAGACCCCACATATTTCCGTATTACCCCTCTAAGTGTCTTCAAAACGAATTTATCCTGCCGATGGTTCTCTGAAAGACTGAATATTTATAGGTTCAATAAACTGCTTTCACTGAGCGTCCAAGCAAGACGTTTTGCATCCATTGTTGTCGTCAGACGCATTGTGACATCAGTTATGAGGCTCCAAGCTGGACACGTAAAGCAGTGTATTGATGATGTGTGGTTGTTAAAGTTTTAATATAAGGTGGGTATAGGTCACGATGAGGGGGCAAATTAGCAATGTGAGGTGGGTAGACAGCATAACACCGTTTCATGCAATATTGCTCTCGACAAATGAAATTTCATGATTTTATCAGAGGCAGGATAAGATAATTTCACGGCACGGCCAAGTGTGTTATAGGACTGAAGACATCCAAAAATATGAATTCAATGCTTATATTTACATTCTCTAATTTTCCTTCTTCATAATTGCTAATTTCATTCATCTTAAATGAAAATTTAGCACCCTTCAAAACTGCCGTGGTTATTAAATGGAAGAGCCGTTTGTGATGTCAACTGACGTTAAATGACGTTGCAAAGTTTTAAATAATGCAAACAAAAATTGCGAGGAAAAAAGTGACAAATGAATTCTTAACGCACATTACGTTTATTTGTACGTTAATTTTTCAGGGTTATAGTTTTTCATTTAATTGAAATAAAACATTTTACATTTTTATGTCCATAGAGTATTAAAAATGCCTATAGTTCCTGCTGTGTATTCTAACGCGCGGTGACAAATTTTCGAGTGTGTTATGGAAATTTGAACGTCGTGGATTACAGGTGGATTTCATGAATAAAATTACACTTATAGTAAATATTATATAATTGTCCTCAATTTCTTTTTTTTAACTATAGTTTGCTAGTTGTTAAGGGTGGGGGTATAATAAATTTATCATTTAAGGAATGAAGCTTATTTCAACTTCTATTATACGATATAACATAACTTGGGGCAGTTTACGCTTTATGAACCGCGAAGCGTTTTATTAAAAAGCGTAAACTGCCCTAAGTTTTGTTATATAGTTTATTTATGGTTAAAATAAGCTTCATTCCTTTTAATTTAATTTCACTTGAAATTATTTTTCCCCAGAATAAGGCTTAACAATTTGATTAAACTTTAAAAGTGACCTCAAGCGGAGTAATACGTTTTTTTTTACTTAACTCATTGTGACGTAGGCAAGTTATGTTATACAAAACGGATAAAATGATTAATCCAATCAAATGACGTGTTACAAGTAAAATTAAATTATTACAATAGAAACTTGATCGGAAAAGTCGTCGATATTCGCGTCTCGATTAATCCGATGATTCGAGCTTGTCAACTCGATGGGATACGAATCAAGTTACTGTAATATTTATTTAGCACGCAGATAAACCATTACTTAAAAGGGCTGTACGTTCTATTTATTGCGTTCATTTTCCTTGAAATATAACTTCAGTAATTTATTTATTATCAATGGGAAGGACCTTAAGCTAAAAAAAAAATACAATGTATTTCATATTTTGTATATTTATCAAATTTCCTATGTCCCACGCATCTTAAGGCAGTTATATATCATAAGGATTCTTACCTCATTTTAGAGATTTGATCGTAAAATTATATGTTCTACAGGTATACACCTTTCAATATATACCGAATTTCATCAATTTCTTTTTTTTCTTCTAAAGTTTCTTTATGTCTGCCAATGTATAGTATATTTTATATGTAAGTTTTTCTTTTTCTGATAAGTTGATGTATTACATAAAACATCTCTCGGTCTGATGGTAAATAATTTCAAAGGAATATTTTTATCATTATACTTACAATGTATTTAGAAAGGCATACAAAGTTGAAATAATTTACATTTTCAGAGTTGAGTACTGTACTGTCCTCATCATTTTGTAATAATTTCTGATTAAGTAAACTTTGTATTTCTATAATTTCTCTATAGTCTCACAGTGACTGCTACAGAAGCGTGCTGTTGTCTTAGAATGAATTGCAATTATGCTTGCATTGTTGGTCAAAAAGATATATGTACCAAAATATGTCCCTATTTGGCTGTGAAATTAGTGTCATTGTAAACAAATTTGTTAAGCTTAGTCTTTGTAACAGAGACTTATATTGTTTACTTTGATCAGACCACTTACCTACATTAAAACCCCCTAAAATATTTAACTTTAATGGAAATATTTAAATCAAGGATTCGATGCATGTTGCATAGAAAGTGATCAGGAAAAATTGTCTTTGATTTCGGCGGCCTATAAATATCAATAATAAGATTCTACATTCTTTCATTGATTTTATTTTTAATATCAGCTTCATGGCTAAAAGGTAAAGTCGTTTTGAATATTTCTATTTTCTTTATGAATGAAAAATTCTCAAATGGGATTTAAAACAACGCACATTAAAATCATAATTTTTTTTATCAGTACATGTAGCTATGAATTGGATTTTTTATTTATATTATCTCATCCAAAAGTTGTGTTTACTAAGGTAAACGTTGAAGTGTCGCTCCTGTACAAAACTAATATTCGCTTTTGTAGAAAATGACATAACCACGGAGAAATATTGTACTGCAGTAAACTGTGGCCCAAAAAAGACATTTTCCATTTCCACCGATTGTTCCGAATTGTATTTTGCATTGTGTACGGATAAAGGTAATGTTTGAATTAGTAAAAACATATTATGCAATTTAAAGGAATTCTTAGGTATTCTAAGGGTCTTATGTTATATAATTGGAAGAAATCTCCAAGGTCGATGCATGAAACATATGGAGATAACGAACGGTATTCAAGATCAAAAAGTCATTAAGCAATATTAAACAGGAGCAGAGCAAACACGGACTTCCAAATCATCAGAGGTCGGATGAGGTGCCATGGAGGAGTAAGATCCTCTGACGACCTGTCACACCCGCCGTGTCCTCTTTTTCATGATCGGGAAATAACGGAAACTTTTATTTCAGTATCATTGGCTAAAAAGAATAGCCATTCAATATACAATGGATTACACTCTCTTTCAAGAGGAGATAACTGAGAATAACTGAAATTATCTGCCATAATTTCAAGAGAAACTTTCTTTGAAATGATGAAAATTATATGAATAAAGTTTAAATTTTAGTAAAGAAAAACATCAGTACCATGATCATTCACATTGACTATTTTCAATTATTTTTAGCTGTTATAATTTTTTTTTTTCAAAAAATGACATTTTGGGTCTATTTGTCTACAAAAGGTGATGATGTTTTTACATTGAATAAATCGGAATTACTTTCAATTCTTCTCAAACTTAGTTAAATCATAAATTGGCTCAATGATATGTAAGCAAGTTATTCTAGTCATTGTTCTAAGAGGTGGGCTAGCAATATCATAAGGTATTAGAATTTTGGGGCAAAAACTTTTGAAAATTAATTGGGTCAAACAAAATCAAATGTTTAAAGCATTCCCGAGTGTTATGGACCTTTTCCTTATAATGATGGGATTTTGAACAGGGGTTTGGCATTTGAAATAATATCAAATACATAGTACATGTGCTGAGCATCATGTTGTAAATTTTGAATTTACTAGGAGGAAGTAAATGCAAAATTTACAACATGATAATTTGTTGTAGATTTGCATTTACCTCCCCCTACTAAATTTAAAATTTACAACACGATATAAGGAGGAAAATTCCTTAGATGGAATATGGACAATTTTGTTCAGGTCGGAGCATTGGTAGAGAGACGTTCAAAATGACCAACCATTATTTCATGTAACACATAAAAATATACAGAGAGTGCATACTATATACATTGAGTATTTTCCAAGATGATTTTTTCATGTTTCTTTTTAAGACGTGTGGTGATGGATTTCAGGACATAACTATTTTTCAAGACGTCTATGAAGTGATAATTTCAAGGCATAGATATTTTGTAGAAAAATTTACAACTCAAGAGACCGTGAGTGGGCGCAACTGGACACAATCAATGCAGTTCTGTAAAACATCACAACCATCATCTTATCTTGAAGGAAACGTTTCCTCTGTTGATGCAAGCAAGGCATGTAAAGAGCTGAACTGGACTCTAGATGAATTTTTCTGGCTAGGAATTATTACAGAGGTTTATTATGGAAACGATCGAGGCAAGTTTCAGATTTCAGAGAGAGAGAGAGAGAGAGAGAGAGAGAGAGAGAGAGAGAGAGAGAGAGAGAGAGAAAATAAGATGTATTGTTAAAATCTATATAATCAACCTAACTATTTATAAAACATGTATTATATTCGTATTAGATAAAATGAATTTCAAGTTTCATTAATATTTATATTGCACATATTTTATAATATAAATGTACTGGTACACACTATTTTCTGTACAAGTTTGAATAATATACATATACAGGTATTAATAAATTCTTTGTATATCTCTAGGTGTGATTTTCAGTATAACACAATAGGAGAAAATTTCCATAAACTTCAGTGTCTATAAAATATTATTTAATTACAATAAGTGTGTACTCGGACTTTGTTTATCAAATGCATGTACTTGTAAGCGGTGAAAAGTTACTGCTATCAATTGCAATCATATTTATACCCCCGTTAAAAAAGCAGGGAGTATTTAGTGATTGGAGTGTCAGTTCGCTTGTCTGTGTGACCATCCTTATTACTATATGGTTAAAACGCCATGTAGTCAATGTTTAGCTCTGAAGGACCAGAAATATGTATCAGATTAATGAGTTAAATTTCTTTCGACATTTTCTTTAATAAATTACATATTTCATTACTGTTATTTGTTTTTGCCTGCTTGTTATTATTAAAATCAATGGCATTATTTACCTCAACTTTTTTACTCTATATAACATGACTGTAGCACTGTCTATTTCCCCGAGAAGAAACTATTTCCCTCATCTGAGGACTACTCCCTGAAAATCAGAGCTATTCCCTGGGACTATTCCCTCATGAATATGTATTAGTTATTTTGACCGATGAAAGTGTGCAGTGGGCGGAGCGTTCAGGGAAACTCGAGTCTGTGACGTAATGATAAAAGCAATGTAACTATGACGTCAAAACATTTCGACATGCGATGTCAAAATCAAGCTTGATTTCTAGCAATATAACGACAACGATAATTTTTCCAAATGTCATTGAAAATACTTTTAAGAAATAATTTTAATGTTCTCGGAAACGATGCATTAGCTAGGTATCATACAATCTTTTAAAACACATGCATTTGTGATTATGCCTCTATAGTGTTCTTTTTTTAACCCTCTGGCTGCGGGAAGGACATATATGTCCTTTCACCGCTGGCTGCGAGAGGGACATATATGTCCCTGGCGACGTCATAAAGTTTGAGACGTCTTTTCACTTTCTGAATTTAAATTTATATATCATAATTATTAGATTTGACTGTAGTTTTTGCTGAAATAAAAACTTAAGAATTTCGAAGCAACTGCCGATTAATGAAAGTTAAAAGTTAAAAAATTATTTTATAATAATTCATGCATTTTTATGCATTGATTTGCAAGTTTAAAATGCGCAAACAAAATACTGTAAAAAATAAGTGGTTTAAGTCATTGAGAAACCTAGGAAATTTTACTGTCCATATAATCACTACCTTAAAAGTAAGAAATAAATTAAGGATAATAGTCAATTTTGTTGAGGGAAAATCATAATTGTATATGACAAAAATATTATATTAAAATTTTCAAAAGATTACTAAATGAAAATACTAAGAATTCCCTTTGGGGCTAAAAGCACGTTTCAGTGTATAATTAGAAATACTTTTAAAAAAGTGTACAATATTCAATTTTTACTCATTTACACATTTTTCCCAATATTTGAAAAAAGATTGCTTCTAAAAATTATCTTGATTTTTAATTAGTTTAAATAGGAAACTGACAGCGGAAATGATGTTCATCTGCCTTGGGGTCAATTTTGTAGAAGTAGCTAGGGCATGCGAATCTCAGTCGCACTCCAGCAAACCATTTTCTCGATCAACTTAGGACCCTGTTAAACCCAACTTTTATCTAAGAATCCCAGTCAAACCTTGGAATATTAAATAGATTATCTGTACCTGAGCAATTTAAAAGTTTTATAGACTTTCATGGAGGGGGAAACGGTCGCGTTGCAGAGCTGAGCAGGTTCTATTTTCGCAACATAACCCCAGACTCAATTCCAGTAGCGTTTCTCCATTGCAATGACTCCATCATCCATGCGATACCCCTCGGCATGTCCAAACGCACAAGTCCATTAGATTTTATTTATAGATCTTATTCTACATTTCTATTTCTTCTGGCTAAAAAATCTTAAATATCGTAATTAGCATCGTACTTTATATGCGTTCGTTTTAGAAGATCCTGAAAAGGTATACAATGTTGCCCCCTGATTTTCTTCTGAGTACATATATTATATTTTGCTTTAGTAAATTTTCCTGTCTATGCAGCTACAGCCTGCCCCCCCCCCC